>OZ010791.1:34255823-34425823 GCA_963932465.1 Maratus speciosus | reverse complement strand
GGTTCAATTGTATGCATAATTTTATACACTTTTCGATGGTGCAATAAAGAAAATGGCACAAACATCGCTATTACAGCGCCCCCTTCCTGCAGATTTGTTTCAAATTCAGGGAGTACTTGCTTGCCATAGCCAGAAACATGCACAAAAAATTTGGTTTAATTCTATGCATAACTTCATAGACTTTTCGGTGGTACAATAATGCAAATGGCACAGAAATCGCTACTACAGCACCCCCTTCTGGCGGAAATTTTTGAAGTTCAGGGAGGACTTGCTTGCCATAGCCAGAAACATACACAAAAATTTTGGTTCAATTATATGCATAACTTCATACACTTTTCGATGGTACAATAATGAAAATGGTACAGACATCGCAATTATAGCGCCCCCTTCCGGCGGAATTTTTCCAAATTCAGGGAGGACCTTTGCGCTATGACCAAAAACAAACATAAAAAATTTGGTTCAATTCTATGCATAACTTCATACACTTTTCGATGGTGCAATACTCAAAATGGCACAAAAATCGCACAAAAATAGCTATTACAGCACCCCCTACTGGCTAAATTTTTCCAAATTAAGGAAGGACCTGCTTGCCATAGCCAAGAACTTAAAACAATTTTTTGGTTCAATTCTATGCATAACTTCATACAATTTTTGATGGTACAATGGCGACAGACACACGGACACACGGTTCATACACGTTTCGATGGTACAGTATTCAAAATGCACAAAATTCACTATTACAGCGCCGCCTACTGGCGGAAATTTTCCAAATTCAGGGTGAACATTCTTGCTATGTCCACAAATATGCACAAAAAATTTAGTTCAATTCTATGCATAACTTCATACACTTTTCGATTGTACAATATTCAAAATCGCACAAAAATTGCTAGTACAGCGCCCCCTACCGGCGAATTTTTTTCCAAATTCAAGGAGGACCTGCTTGCCATAGCCAAAAACTTAAGATAAAAATTTGGTTCCATTCTATACATAACTTCATACACATTTTCATAGTACAATATTAAAAATCGCACAAAAATTCTTATCACAGCGCCCCCTACCGACAATTTTTTTCCAAATTCAGGGAGGATCTGCTTGTCATAGCCAAAAACTTTAAATAAAAATTTGATTCAATTCTATGCATAACTTCACACACTTTTTGATGGTACAATGGCGACAGACACACGGACACACGGACAGACAGACATTTTCTATAAACATGTTTTTGGGGTCTCTGACCCCTAAAACGTGTAAATCCGTTGAAAATCGAAAAAAATTTCGATTACAATACTTTCTTCTATTGAAGATAGAAGAATGTAAAAATTGGGAAATTGAATTAATTAATTGACAGTGTTCTTTTTGCTTATTTTCATTATGATAATTAGCTGTATATAATCTATTTATATCTATTTCAGTAGTTTTAAATTTGTATGTAAATGGTATTTAATTTGTTTATAGAAATTGTTGTTAATGCTAAATTTCAAATTTTGAAAGGTTACGCACAGGTGTTTTTCCTTTTCTTTAAATGCAAACTCGAATATAAAATCTAATATATTCTACAATTTCTATTTCAAATCTTCTTTCTGTATATAAACAGTTGATTAAAATCAATTAAAATAAATTCCGGTTTATTTAAATATCGAATTGTTGCAGAGAGAGGCAAAATTTACATTGGACCTGGAATATCTAAAAGTATCTATAAATATATTAAGCTCAAGGGATCTTCTATATACTGAAAAAAAAAAAAAAAAAACCCGCAAATGCTAAGCTTTTCAAAAGCAATTATCGCACTTGATATAGAATTCATAATATACGGTAAAATATAGTTTTACCAAAATTCGTGCAGAATTTACACGGATGTAAAATTATCACCCGCTTTTATTCATATATCATTCATATATTATGCTATTATAATTTTTGTTCCGCCACTGTAATTCTTAAGTTTAAAAAATGTGTATGTATATATTAAACATATCAAACATGGAAATCTATTTACATGAAATTTTATTATGTTTATGTGTGAAATATGAAAAAAGGAAGTTAGTATTTTTTTTTTAAAAGTGTATCTTATAAATATATTAACAGAAATCAATTTCTAAAGGCTTCCAACATATGTGTATAAAATATCTGAACAACTATGGAGTCATTTAAAAACTGGTTATTTTATAGAATAGTTACATGATTTATTTAAGGTTTTAATACCACTATTGAAAAATATTAAAATATTTCAGTTCTGGTCATTCAAACACTGAAATTTCGTAAAAATTCAATTATTCAAAGAATAGTCATATTATTTATTTAAAGATTTAAAAAATCTAATGATATGTTCTATTGAAAAGTCTTATCAAATTTGCATTAAGTTTGAACTTTACGTAACGGGTTTCTCTCTTGAGTATAACCCTGGGATTTAGTTCAAACATAAATATTAAATAACTCTGAAACTACTCATATAATATTCTTGGAAATTAACTGAAGGAGCGGTAGCATAACAATACAGAATAAGAGGTTGTCAAAAAATTGAAGGAAATTACTATGATTTTCATGCAAACATATAAAACCGTTAAAGCAAAAATATTTACGATGCTTCAAATATAACATTCTTTACAAGTTCTACAACTGGTCGTTATGTGAAATTTATCATATTATACTAACATTATTTCTGCTCTTTGATTTATCTTTTTGAATAAAGAATGATAAGAAATAGACAAAACGCGAGTTCTGTTTTGTGTCTGCCACATTATTTTATTCAACTTGACACTTGTTTATGTTTGAAAAATCAAGAAAATCTTTTGAAATAGATAGGTGTAGAAACACACAAAATTCATTTTTAAAGGATTTCTTCGAAATTAGCAAAATTATACGCTATTTATATTTCTTTACTTTCAAGGACATTTATAGAACGACAGTAAAAAGATGCAAAATATTTAAAATTTAGACTATTTGTAATATGCTATCCAAGTATGTATTATTAAGTACATATGAGCTATAAGCATATATAACCCACCGAAAGAAAGGGGAATTACTTATTTGTTCGGTTAGATTTCGGCTATTCAGACAGAGATATGTACTCAAAAGAACTGTTGAAAATTTTCCCATGCAGAGTCACATATTAGTGTTGTATAATTTAAATACGTATTCGCCATTTAAACAGGATAGCATTATGTAACACCGCAAAATACACATTACACAAATACATAACTATCTTATATTATTATGTTATTAAATCTATATACTTTTTAAGACCTAAAGATTTTGCAGAAATGAAAAGGTTTGGTGGTTTACCCTGAGTAATAGGATTATGTTTGGTTGAAAAAATATTTTAAACTAGAAAACAGGAATTCTGCTTTTTCAGAATTTAGCGTCTCCCCCGATGAACAAAAAAATATATGTATAATACATATATAGATAGTACAAAACATATTTCAGTTTTAAGACTTATAACACGCGCTTTTATTTTATATAAAATGACGTCATCTGCATCCGCTGAAGAATTCCTAATTTGCGATACAGTATTAAACAACACTTACAGAAAAGTACGCATAGGACGTCACTATCGCTGAATAATACACAAACTCAAAAAAATAGATATCGTCATTCAAGAAGCTCAACAAAAAAAAATCGGCTATCTAATGATTCATATGTCTTCATTTGTTTGAAATATTAATATAGATACTTAATTAAATTTAGTTTATAATAGCTCCATGTTTCATCCCATGTCAGAAATCATTCATTTATATTTTTTCAAAATAGCAGTATTTTAAGTACAGTGTTTTCAGTTGTTATGGAAAAATCCCAACAAAAAGATATAGTTGCTATTTTTCAACTATTTTCCTTTACTTTCTACAGAAATAGAGTACTTGAGTTGCCAATAAAAAACAAAAGGTGCTTAAAACTAGAAAAAAAAATGAATTTCTCAAAAAGAAATTGAGATGCAGTTTTCAAACAAAGTGCATTTAAAAGTACTTTTTTTCCCAATACGACAGTATAAAAATTGAAAATGTGCGATGGTTAGAAGTTAAAAAAATTGCAGTAGAGTATTTAATGACGACACAATGATACATCTGCTTTGTTTTACGGCTGGCTTATACAACGGAACGTTATTTTTTGGAGACGACACTTTAATTGCTGGGAGAAAGAAATAGCATACCGAGGGCTAAAAATTCCCGATTCCAGGTCATGCCAAGGGATGATCCACGCATTGTGTGCAGGCTTGACTTTAAACCGCAAAAAAGATAAAAATGTTTTTATTTTTCTTTAGGATCACATACACAACTGTTAGGTCTTAAAGGGTTAAAAGTTTCTCGAAATTCAAATTAAATAATTTACATTTTATGCTCTTTTTGCACTTTGTTACTTTATTCTAGACATGCGTGTACCTTAGAATGCATACTGTTATCTCTTGAACAGTAACCCAAAATATAAATCTAAACTCTGAACATTAAATCAATCAATCTGGTTTGCATATAGAGTGAAACTTTAAAGAATATTTTTATTTTTTCCTTTGAATATCGGAGATAAAAATGCAACTTATAGTCAAAGAAAGGATAGATTTTCTCTCACCAAAAAGGGGGAGTAATTAAAACTAACGGTTTTCTAGATAAAAGCACTTTTTTAGGTTTTACCATTACGTTTTCCATTAATTCAAAGGTTAGAATTGAATAAACTTTTATATATTTTTCCTTAGTTCAAGGAAATTTCTTTTGCATTAATTACTTTGAGTAAGTTTTAGCTATTAAAATAAGTTAAAGAAACGTCAAAATCGGTATTAATTAAACATAGAAAAAAATCTTAAAAGTAAAGGATTTTTCTTAACAGCATTTGAACTATAAACTGAAAATTTCCTATTATGTTATTGTAATTTCTTTTCTTTTCTTTATCTTTCTAATTAAATAGATTATATTGTTTTTTAATTAGTGGATATTAATTTAATGTTTACAACATTTAAATCTTTATAATAATTAAATATTTTATTTTGCCGAACAAATCTGGAATTTCATATTGCAATTTTGGTTACATGAAAGTTCTATCTTAAACATTTCTACGCTATTTAGACAAATTGTGTTTTTTCACATCCTCTTTATGTTATACGAAAATTTCTAAAACTTCAGAAGGAAGCGAAAACTTGTTTCAAATAAAGATTATATGACCACAGATAGCACTTTTGTACAACCCTTTTTTTAGAAAGTACAGTCGTGGAAAAAAAAAGTAAATACCCCCTGCTAACTCCTCAACAAATTATCGTAGAAGAAAATTACTGTTACTGAACGATTGGAAATAAATCCTACTTTTAAATGATGTATATAAAATTTGCCTAGGGGGCAATCTACATCTTAAAACGAACCATAACTTCGTTTTTTTCATTAGAAGTACACAATTCTGACAGCATAAGTGAACTCTACACCCCTCAATTAGCCTAAAAACAAATTTTTATGCAATTCATACCATAAGTTTCCGAGAAATTATTTATTTTAAAACGAGCGTATTTTAAGGACTGTATCCAAATTGAAGTTCCGTACTTGATTGTTAACTGGGAGAGCCCCCTTTTTGATCAAGGCTTGCTTGATTGAATCCTTGAAGCGCCACTCAAGGAGTCAATGAAACCTGTTTGATTACAGGATAGCAGAATAAATTTCAAAATATGTACTCACTTCTATCATAGACGACCCCTTAAACCATCATTTTGCCGTTTTTTAAGCATAATTTGAAGACTACTTGAAAGAAAAATGTGAAATTTTGGATTTCAATAAAGCAGCACTTAATAAATCTAAATCCATAAAAAAAAATTGTAGGTTGCATTTCATAATTTTTTCGAATATTAATTTCATAATTCATATAATAAAATTATAAAAATTACAAATTCAGCGTATTTGTGCTTGAGTATATTATTATTATTGCCACACAAAAAACTAGCACATTAGGAGCATAATTCCTGGAGATATAAATAAAAATATGAAAATGCAATTTAACATTGCAAGCACTAAATTTTGAATGTTTATAATTCAAATGACTTGAAATTTGGTGTCTAGGCATAGTTTGAACCGAAGATTTGAAATATCTCGTTAAAATTGGGCATTGCCATTGAAAAAAATGAAATTTGGATTCGTTTTAATATGTAGATGCCCCCCTAAGAAAATTTTATATACATCATTTAAAAGTAGACTTTATTTACAATCGTTCGGTACCGGTAACTTCCGTCTACGATAATTTGTTGATGAGTTAGTAGGGTGTGTTTACTTTTTTTTCCACGACTGTACATGAACTGTAAATATACACATGATTTGTGAAAAGTCCGTGTCGGCAATCCGATTTTACCGAAATACGACCGGACTCATAACTTGGAGCGAGGCGGGGATGACGATATTTATTCATTGCCAGTCGGGTTCGGGTCGGATAGTCTTTAAATGTTTCGAGTTCAAGCTGAGTTTCGATTCTTCCCTGTCGGTATTGGGTAGATCCGATATTTCAAAAGCAAGTCGTGACTATTTTTCAGTTAAAAAAACTAAATATGTGAATATTAATGAGTGTGTTCAAATTCATTTTTACTCAAAAAAGATAAAATAAAGGGTGGTTTTAATTAAACTTTCCTGTAAACGGCCTCCTACAGCGCAAACGGGTGAATGGAATGCAACGAAATTTGGTATATAGTCTATACACGAGATGCGCTAACGGATTTTCGAAAAACAAAATCAGTCCCAAAATGTCCACCAGAGGGCGTCTTTACCGGAAAAAAACATTACATTTAATACAATAAACGGCCAAAACAGAATCCAGAAACAATATTAACATTTATTGACTATTTTCTGATCACCTTGTCATCGAACCACATTAAGTAAAGGTAAGGGAAAAAAATCAATACGCTTCTTGAGGGAAAAAAAAGTTCAGTTTGCAGAAACAAGAACAGATTAGGACGAAATTTCACAAGAGGAACAGTTTTTAATCGTGTCTAGGACGATGTAGGGAAAGGTAATCCATGTGAGCACCCTCATCCACCTGCAAAATTTCAAGTCGGTGGACAGTGTGTTCAACAGCAGATCGTAACTGATCAGTTGTGATGCTTCGCACATGAAGTGTTATGGAGTTCATTAAGTCATTCAACGTCGCAACACCTCCACGATACACCAGATTTTTTAAGTGACCCCACAAACAGAAATAGCACGGATTTAGATCCGACGAACGTGTTGGCCATGGATTACGAAAGAAGCGACTAATAGCACGTTCGTCTGTGAAGTGTTGGAGCAATAAGGCCTTCACGGACTCATAGATATGTGGGAGCTCACCATCTTGCATGAAAATGGTCGATGTAAGGACCTGCCTTTGCTGTAGTTGCGGCGAAACAAACGTCTGCAGCATGTCATGGTACCGACGGCTCATAAGGGAACATGTGGCGGAACTACGTGCAGTTATTTCCTCAAAGAAGAATGTCTCAAGGATGATTGTCGCCATGAATCCACATCTGACAATCACCTTTGGAGAATGTAGGGGAATTTCAGTGTGCATCCGCGGATTTTCCTGAGCCCAAATGCGGCAGTTGTGTGTGTTGAGTGTCCCAGTGAGGTAGAAATGAGCTTCGTCGCTCCACAGAATATTCCAAGGCCATGACAGATCAACAGTCATTCAATGTGTTCATAAAACTGACTGAAAATGAGAGACGTTGTGGCTTGTCCCTATACAACAGCTCTTGGGTATGGTGGATCTTGTATGGAAAAATAGTGCATTGTGTTTCTGAGCACTTTTTGGACGGTGCTGTAAAAATAGCCTGTCTGTCGAGAAATTGCATGTGCGCTACTGCCTACAAATTCTGATATCTGTGACTAAGCGTCAACAGCTCTCTTGAAGGCGTCAACAAGTACCATTGTGACAGGTTTACGGCCTGTTCCAAGTTGAATTCCTAATTGCCCCGTCTCTTCAAATCTCTCAATTGAAGAGCTGAGTGGAAGAACATATTATGCTACATTTTCTTAAAAATTACTTTATCTTTTGTACGAAATCGTTATCAGGTACTCTATCACATGGTAAAGCTAAAATACCAAAATTCTTTTTAGCCTTGAAGATTTAAGACATGATTCATTAATATTTAATGTTTTATTATTTAATCATGTAAATAATATTAATTTATTTTAATATTTAAAAATTAAATATGAATAAGGTTTTTTGATAGAGTTCAGTACCACACCTGTTAATATTTTAAACACATGGTATCAAACAGAAAATAAATCATTAAAATTGACAACAAAAACTTTCACATCAAATTTCTTCAAATGTAAGTTTTGTTACTTAACATGTTCTTCCACTTAGCTCTTCAATTATGGCCTGGATACCTTTGGTACACATTGGGTCACGTGGTAGGTTCTTTATACGACGAAATTCACGAACTGCAGCAGAAGCATTCCCCTTGTTTTCGTAAAACAACTTCACCAATAATGCACGTTCAACTAAAGATACGTCATCATTACAGATGGAAACTTCGACATAAAGCATGACAACGTCTGCAAACGTTTATACACTAACCTGTTTTGCATAAAGCTTCCTCTTCTTCGTAAGCATACAAATATCGATATTTTTCCCCTATAACTGACAGCTTTACCCGGTTTTAAATTTTATTACTCATAATTCTTGTTCTGGATTGTTAATATTGTTTCTGTAATCCGTTTTGGTCGTTTAAATTGTTTTGGTGTTAAATTTAATGTTTTACCGGAAAAGGCTTCTTCTGGTGGACATTTTGTATTTTTTTTTTTTTTCGAAATTCCGTGAGCGTATCTCGTGTATTATCTATATACCAAATTTCATTCCTTTCCGTTCACCGTGTGCGCTGTTTATAGGGAATTTTAAATATAACCACCCTGTATATATTAGTGACATAATTGTAGTTTACGTTTCCATAATTGCATTAAAATATGAATAAATATTCTTTAACACCGACTTCAGGTCGGTTTTAAGTTTAAATATTTAAGTTATGTGTGGGGTTCCGGTCGATTTCGGGGTGAAGTATGTCATATTCGAATAGGGTTTCTGATTGTCTTTAAACATAATTTTCGGGTTTGACCCGTGCAGAAATTTAGAAGAAAGATACAACTCGAATAAATGTCCAAGTGTCCAACATGAGGATTCTAAAGATGAAATTCCATGCAATAGGTCTTGAGAATAAGTTTGATGAAAATATGTGCATTATTTTTTGAGATAGAGCTATTGCGGAAATCGTGAACAATTCAGCATAGAATCGCCGCCTGTTGAGTGATTTACACGAAAAACGAATCAGCGCAAATTTATATCAAGGACTAACTGAATTTGAAGCTTGATGAAAATTCGTGCGTTAGTTCTTGAGATCGGGCTATTGCGGAAATCGTGAAAAATGCATCATAGTAGCACCACCTGTGGGGCGAAATACAACAAAATTAATCAGCACTAAATAATATCAAGGTATATCTGAATCTGAAGTTTGATGAAAATCTGTGCATTAGTTCTTAAGATAGAGCTATTGTCCAAATCATGAATAATGCACCATAGCACCGCCACCTGTCGAACGATTTACACCAAAACGTAATCATCACCTATTTATATCAGGGACTAACTGAGTGTAAAGTTTTATTAAATTCCATGCATTAGTTCTTCAGATAGTGTGCCCAGAAGATGTGTGTGGATAAATATCACAAAATGTGATATTTTGAAAATTTAAATCGTTTCAAAGCTTCTGATTTTTTTTTTAAATGTTGGTTGAAGAGCTGAATAAAGGAATTTATATGTAAAATTGTTAACGTTCGACGAGCTTAAGTTCCTTTTTATGTATTTATAATTATATGCCATATGTATGCCAGGAGAATGACTGTCAGGATAATGACAATTTCATTCTAAAATAATTTTCACATTCTTGGATTTTTTTTTTTTTTTTTTTTTTTTTTTTTTTTTTTTTTAGATCTAACATTTTAATTTTGTTTAAAGAAACATGTTTCCTCTATAGTACCTCAAAATCAGTGTAATCTTGAGTTTTAATTCTAACTTATAGAAGCCAGTAAAATGGCATAATAAAAGTCTGCTCAATTTTTACAAAGCATTTAAAAACATTATTTTCAAAGAAATATCTAAAAGATCTTGCTGGTAGCAATGATTCTACTGCTTCTGAATTGAACTATGCCAAGAACAAGAAGAATTACTCTGCGCGGCCATCTTTATACCTCATAAAGAACTAAAATGAGCAGACCAGAACAATGACATTCATTTTCAGTGACAATCCTATTTTAATTATGGAAAATTATTTGTAAAATACAGAACTTGTTACTTTCCACATATATGTGTATATTAGGTATAATTATTAATTAGAGTAAAAAAAAAAAAAACTAGAGAAAGATATTTGTACATGATAGCAGAAAGCATTTTACTTTGCACACATCACAGTGTGTCATGCCAGGAAAATAACAATCTGAAATTTTAAGTCTTTTAATTGCTTTATTTGTGTGTTATCATGAATATACTATGTCTTGAAAATACGTCTAAGAATATTTTTTAATAGTCTATAAAATGGAAAATTGCATTATACAACATTAAATAGAAATTTTATTGTGCGGACTGCAATTTCCGTATTTTGTGATATTGACCCGTGCAACATACAGTGTAAAAAAAATACAACTCGTTTTCCTCTAAGAATCGAAAAAATAGTTGCCCTTATCGTACCGGAAAAATTTCCGACCCAGCTCGGAATGAAATCCGTAAAATCGGAATAAAATCCGTAAAATACCGTGTTATTGGCTATTTCCTTTTTTTTTTTACGGATTTTATTCCGAGCTGTGTCGAAAAATTTTCCGGTACTATAAGGGCAACTATTTTTCCGATTCCTACAGAAAAACTGGTAGGATTTTTTTTTACAGTGCACATACAAACAGACTCACATACAAATATTTTCTAAAAATAGTCAAATCGTGTTCAGGACTTTCTAAACCGTGAAAATCCGTCAAAAACCGGACTTCAAATTTTTTCACGATAAAACTATCATTGACTTAACCACTTAACTGCCAACGAAATTGGACGCGATCTCCAGTACCCTATTTAATACCATAATTATAGCATTAAATAAGGCGGCGATAAATTTTCTGAAATAACAGTAAGAAAATACACATGTTATAAGTGTGCAAAATACGACTCTGTTGGTGAACATTGTCTCGCTCTCATCCAAGTCCCTTATTTCTATAATATATGGAGATAGTCTCTAAATACGTATATGTACGCCCGTTGCAGTTAAGGGGTTAATGCGTAAATAAACAAGTGTAATGCATAGAACAATATTGCAATATATCAGGTATATAAATACAAAAATAAACTGAAAACAAAATGAACAACACTCTAAAGGTTCTAACTTATAACCGGAATTAAATGTATACAAAATAAATGTATTTTTATCAAAACCCATTTCATTTTCTTAGAAATGAATTGAATGATTTTAACTGAAAAGTACATTATTGCTGTAAATTGATTGAGAATTTCATTAAAATGCCCACCATAAACAAATTTAATATTTAATATTATACCCTAAATTATTTTTTTAATTAAATAGCTTAAGAAAGATTTATGAGAACAAAGTTTAATTTCCAATATTGTCTTGTAGTTGTTTTTTAAATATTTTAACCCAAATAGAGAGAAGATTAAATTTTTTTATTAAAACAATTTTTACAGGAAGTAAAATTATTTGTCTAATTTAACGACAGAACTTTAGAGTGCGAAATCTTTTGGGAAAATTTAATATATTATATATATATTTTTTCTTTCCTTTTTTGTTCATTTGCAATCTCTTCTTTTAATTCCTCTTGGAATTTTCTTGTTTGAAAAGATTGTATTTCTATGATACTATTGTTTTATTAAATAATATTTCCTTCTGATGATATGCATTTAAATAACCAACGCACTACTGAGATGAAATTCCTGAACAATTTTACGTCATTTATGAGAAGTTTTTAAATCTTTAGTTGCTTGATATATTATTTTATTGAAAAACCACCATATGCTGTTTGGATTAAATTCTCATTTCAAGATTAATATAATTTATATATCATTATATCTTATTAAAAGGTAGAACATATTATTTAAATAAAATAATTTTATCTCGCCAATGTGAGTTATGTAACCAATTGAATAAAACTTATAATTAATAATAAACGTTTATGTAAACATTTGTTTCTTGTTCTAAGGGTTGCTATTTATATTTCAGGTCTAGTAATGAAAAAACAAATATTTATGATCGACATTGGATCCATTGTTTTTCAAAGTATTCTCCATGAAGATCAATACAATTTTGCATTCGTTTGAACCAATTTTCGAAGCACTGTTTTTACTCTGATGGAGATAACTCCAAAGCATGCGTTTTGAATGCATCTACCGCTTCTTCGGGTGTCGAAAATCGCTGTCCACGCAATTTATTTTTGATATGTGGGAATAAAAGAAAATCATTGTGTGCCAAATCAGGGCTGCACGACGGATGACCCATCAATTCGATGTTTGGCTTTTATAAATTCCTTTGTTTGAGCCGAAGTGTGAGAGCTCGCATTGTCATGATGAAGACCTATTCGCTTGTTCGTCTGCTTTTTTCGAATTTCTTCGAAGACTTCTGGCAAACAAATGGTCTTGTACCATTCAGAATTGACTGTCCTGCGTTGCTCCAACGCCATTGTCACCACGTAACCGCTAATGTCGAGGAAACAGGCAACCATTTGCTTCGATGTGCTTCTTTCTCGAACAACTTTTGTTGGATTTGGCTCAGCTTGGAAGAACCATACAGTGGATTGCTGTTTTGTTTTCGGCTCATGTGCATAGATCCATGATTCGTCACCTGCGCAGATGTTACACACCGCCTTTGATGAACCTTGAACGTATTTCTTCAGCATTTCCTTGCACCAATCGACACGAGCCTTCTTTTGAGCGTTTGTCAGATTTATGCGGAATCCAACGCGAACAATTTTTGTACTCCTAAATGGTTATGTAATACCTTATTGATGGTTGTCATACTAATGTCCAAAGATCCTTCAATCTCTCGATATGTCACATGATGATCTTATTTTATCAGTTCACGACCAGCATCGATATTTTCTGCTACAACAAACGATTTTGGACGACCTTTACAGAATGCGTGACCTGGAGCGAACATCCACCATGATTGAATTCGTTAAACCAGTTTTTTACAGTGCTGCAGGATGCTGCTTTATCGCTATATAAAGAATTAAGGGTACTTTTTGGTTAGCCGGACGCCAGTGTTATATATATCTACATATATCTATATCTACACATATATATATGTGCATATGTTGTATGTACACTACACACATATGCACATATGTTGTATGTGCACACATATATATATGTATATATACATATACATGTATATATACATATATGTGTATATACAACACTGGCGCCCGGCTAACTGAAAAGTACCGAATTAAGTTCATGGAAGCACTCTTGCTTTGACAATCCATGTCGAAAGTTATAAAAAAAAATCGCACGAAAATGTACCCGAGTCATTTCCATTTTTTGCAGAAGATGAAATTTTCAATTTACTGTAAATAACACAAATCAAGCTAAAATGGCAAATCGTTCTGAAGAATTTATGTTTAAAAATATCAAATTTTCAATTGAAATCGTCTGCGGTCGCCTAGTAACACTACCTGTTGCCAAGGCCAGAAATATAAATAGAAAGCTCCTCAAACAAAATAAATATATTCTTCTAAGATAAAGGTTTTCTTTTGTATTTTTTTTTTAAAGATGATACGAGTAATGTTAAAGAAACAGACCTTTTCTTATTCATAGTATGAGCAAAGAAGTATAATTAGTAGATTTGTAATCTGAATTCTTGGGCTCTGTCCCCTACGATCTTCGCTCCCCAACCTCCGTGCAGATCCCGCAAGCTAAAAAAAACACATTAATTTGCTCTTTTTTAAAACACATTACCCAATTAGGGTAGACTGAATGATATTATTATTAACAGTGGCGATTTTCTGTAAACGCGTCGCATTCATTTTCCTTTAACTGAGGTATTTTTTAATTCCCAATGCCACATCCACTGTTGACACGAGAGCTGATGTCTGTTTTCGCGATTTATTAAATAAAATCTATTACACACTTTAAAATTAGCGTGTATAAAATTTTTAAGCAAAAAATAGTGCTGTCTCCCGGACTTTCATAACGTATAGAAGAAAAGTTTTCTTTCAGATGCTATGAGAAAATAGTTTTAAATCTGACAGTTTAAATATATTGTTTTTAATATGACGTAATTTTAACCACTAGCTGTTTTTGACATGGGATAATTTAATTATGTCAAAGTTTCCTTTATTTTTTATTTTTACAAGTAATTGTATTTTTCACTTAAAATATTTTGAAAATATTATTATTTGATTTTAATTTAAGTTACATATCTATGAATAAGTAGCAAAACATCTAGGAATAATAACCTTATATCTATGAATAACGTACACTATATGATAAGTAATGGGAAAGTTTGATTGAAGTCTGTTCGTCGGATATCTACAGAAAGACTGGATAAATTATTCTTGAATTTTAGAAATATAAATCCTCATAATTTGCAGCGAAGAATTGGTCTATTCCAATATAAAAACAATATGTTATTGAAATCAAAACATTTTACTAAGAGCTATACGTGAACATATGTTAAATACACAGCTCTTTGTTATATGTTAGTTAATAAAAAATAACAATTTGTGGAAAATATTTTGTCAAGCTACTGAAATTCAACTCACTATATCGTCAGTAACTTTCTGAATTTTAACGGTATTCGTATGGACTAATTGTATTTAGCTGACAATTAAATCATGAAAAAATGTTTTTACTATTTTACGCTCATGCTGAGTTAACATTAATATTATTATTGTATATCGCAATATTATCGCAAATTATTGCATACAAATACTCATATTTCATGAACTGTGTAATATATTTAAAAGCATGTTGCTGTATGTTATTTTGTCTGAATTTTCTCCTGTTTGCTAAAGAGAGTTACATTTTGTTGAAAATTCTACAGATATATATAAAAAAAAGGTGACGCGGAAATGTCTTGATTTTTAAAGAAAATTTTAAATACTTTATAAATACATCTGCTATTATTATAGAAACAGGTCGTAATCCCCAAGCAGAAAAAATACATGTAACTATCTTACATCATTTAAAAAAAAATAAATACAAAAATAAGCAAAAGTGCTTTAATATTTTTTTTTCATGTTCACGGCTAACTTACAGAAATATAACAAATTAAAAATAAATAAATAACGGTTTTCTAGAAATTGGCAATATTTGCAAGGACAATTTCGTTTAGACGTGCGAAATAAGTCAATAGATATTAGCTAATTTCACAAAATGAAATGAAAATGAAGTTCTTGAATATAAGCAGGCATTCATCCTATAGTATATTCATTTTATACTTGTCTAATCATCAATATTAAAAAAACAGTAGGTACTGCTTAAATTGTTTTAACTTCTAAATCGTTATTATTGTACCGTAAATATTGTACCGTACAATAATTAAATTATTATTTATACAATGCCAGAATATGCTTTTTACGACAAATAAATTCGAAGAAAGGTAAAAAAAGTCAAGAATTTATTTCAATATATTGGTTCAATTCAAGGGATGTTTTCAATAAAATTATTTTTGTTTTACGATTTCACTTCATCACCATTTAAAATGCTATAAATTTTTTTACGGATCTATTAAATTTTCATACGAAATTAAACTAAAATCCTTAATAAAAAAAAAAAAATTCAAAGATGAAATTTCTTCGAAATTTTTTTGGAACTTTTTATCATTAAAATTAGTTTTTTTACATTTTCTCAAATAGAAATGCAATTGTGAATTTGTTATCTCCCAAAGGGATTTCTGGTGACAAAAGACAGTGGAATAAATAATGAGTCATGAGTTAGACAAAGCGCATGTCGACACATCGACAATTATTCTCATATATACATTCATTCTCTGAAAATAAGATTTTATGGATAAACCATCAGGGATTACACCCTTTTTACTGTTTAAACTTTTAAATTTTATACACTTCAGTGAAAAGAGTTTCACTGAAATTCATGTAAGGATTTTAGTACTCTGAATATTGTGAAATGTTTGACGAAATTTTTTCGAAAGATTTGGAATTTTTTGAAATAGATAAGCTTTTGATAAAGTAATATTTTATATTGAAGATATATTTTAAACAGTACCCACCAAAGAAGAAATTGCTGGCCAGAAGCAAGATAGGTGCAGGCAATGATGGAGAAGTGCTGGCTGATGGTCTACCACTGCATGACCACTGCTGGACAGCTGCAGTCAACTTTTCTGTTGGAAATCATCAGATAAATTTCTGGTGGCCATCCATTTTATCTCATGCGATGGCCCACCACTACATGGAAGTGCACGAACTTTTGCAGTATTACTACTGGGAACCCTTACGCTAGGTGGTGCTGCGAATATCGAAGACATTGAGTATTTGAACCCAAATCTGAAATGAATATCTTAACACAATTTAAGCTGTGAAGCTAATTTTTTTTGAAACTGTAAAAATATATAGCACCACTGCCAGTAACAAAATAAATAAGTAAATGAATAAATAAATAAATTCTTTATTTAAACGCACCTTTTCTTTCCTCCTTAAAACTGGTTTTACTAGGTTACAAAGGATTTCGGTTTTCATAATTTACGCAGCTCAGAATCAATAATAAAAAAAAGCGTATAACATACATAGGATTTCTATGCAATAGAATAATTTCTATATCAATTTAATGATTGGGAACTTAAATCACAAAAGAAACAAACTTGAAATAGTGTAATGAGAGCATAAAAACTTTGAGCAGTCGTAGCGTGCGCTGAAAGCACGTATTCAAGTCCGATCACGAAAACCAAGCAGCATCGAGCGCGGTCAGAACTTGGGAGGGTGACCATATGCAGATCAAATATTTCTATAGACATTTATTATTATAGACACTTCTACAGATATTTCTATAGCTCTTGGTGAAACTAGCTTATAAAAAAAAAGAGACATAATTATATAATACTTTGTTTTTTTACAGAATTCTATAAGACATTTTTGTAAGGGAAAGTGCTGGGCCAGCAAAGGAATAGCAGTGGCATAGGTGCTAGCACTGCAGGAAAAGTGCCGGATTGAAGAAATGTGATGGCATACCAATGCTGGTCTGCTGTTGGCCATCACTGATGGGACAGCTGCATTCGGCTCGGACACTTTTCGACAGGTTTAAGTAATGGCACCCTGGCACTTTACCGGTGATGGCACTGCTGGCAGGCATCTTTTTTCCAGCTGATGGCCCACTGTTTCTTTCTTTGCTGGGTAATATCACGAGCGTTTGAAAAAGGTTTCTCTTTTACTATGTTTTTTTTTTTTTATTATTTGCTATAATATTTTTGCTATATTTTTTTTTGCTATTTTACTTTTTTTTTTTGCTATAATCAAACACAAACTTGTTTGCAGTTAAATACCATAATGCAGACACAAAACAAGCCTTGTGTGACGCCTGTTTCTTTTCGTTCATTTCTTATTATTTCTAAAAAGATAAATCGATAAAAAGATAAAAATTATCAAACGAAAAATAAATTGAAAAGAAAGGAACAGTTATAGAATTTAAAGAGAATGTTTTTTTCATACTTATCATATGTTTTTGCGTTTACATATTTATATATTTGTATAAAAAGTACAGCACTTTTTTTAATGGCTAGTCACTATTCTATTCCAATATGTTTACAGTTTTCTTTGTTTCTCTTTTCCGTTTGCAGTTAAATAGCATAATGCAGACGAAAAACAAGCCTTGTGTGACGCGTATTTCTTTTCGTTCATTTCTTATTATTTCTAAAAAAGATAAATCGATGAAGAGATAAAAATTATCAGACGAAAAATAAATTGAAAAGAAAGGAACAGTTATAGAATTTAAAGAGAATGTTATGTATCATACTTATCATATGTTTTTGCGTTTACATATTTATATACATTTGCATAAAAAGTACAGCACTTTTTTCATTGGCTTGTCAATATTCTATTCCAATATGTTTGCAGTTTTCTATGTTTCTATTTTTTAGGTTTGTAGTTAAATACCATAATTCAGACGAAAAACAAGTCTTGTGTGACGCCTATTTCTTTACGTTCATTTCTTATTATTTCTAAAAAGATAAATCGATGAAAAGATAAAAATTATCAAACGAAAAATAAATTGAAAAGAAAGGAACAGTTATAGAATTTAAAGAAAATGTTATGTTTCATACTTATCATATGTTTGCGTTTACATATTTATATATTTGTATAAAAAGTACAGCACTTTTTTCATTGTCTTATCAATATTCTAATCCAATATGTTTGCAGTTTTCTAAGTTTCTATTTTCTATGTTTGCAGTTAAATACCATAATGCAGACACAAAACATGCTTTGTGTGACGCCTATTTCTTTTCGTTCATTTCTTACTATTTCTAAAAAGATAAATCGATAAAGAGATAAAAATTATCAGACGAAAAATAAATTTAAAAGAAAGGAACAGTTATAGAATTTAAAGAGAATGTTATGTTTCATATTTATCATATGATTTGCGTTTACATATTTATACAGGATGTCCGGTCTCAACGGTGTCCAATGGCTAATTCCTAAGCCGTTAATCATAGACACATAGCTCCAATTAGAAAAATGTTTTAAATGAGGTAAAGAAGTATTTTTAAAGCGATTTAGGTCAAGAAAAACATTTATTTAAAAATTACGAAATTTAAATTTTTATACGGTCCCCCGGTCCTATAAGTGAACTTTTATACAGTAAACTTTTCCTATTTCTCTAACAAGTACGGCAAAAAAGGCCCATTCATTTAAATCTAAAATTGACCGAGTTATGACATTTTCAATTTTATGATTTAAACTACTTTTCTGTAACCGAAAACAGATGAGTTGGACCAAGCTTTCAGGGATCGTACACGAAGTGCTTAAAGTATTATAAAGGGCGTCCACTCCAAACGATGTTCAATGGATAATTCCTAAACCGTTAGTCAAAGACATATAGTTCCAATTACAAAAAGGTTTTAAATAATGTAAAAGAAGTATTTTTAAAGCGATTTAACTGAAGGTGCTGCCACCCCTACAAATATTACGGTAGTGTTAATTTTTAATAATTAACTTTCAGATTGGTTAAAATAATTGAAGAAGTGAGTTTCAAAATTCGCCTTATCGAGAAAATCAAATTTTGGGAAATCGCATAAAACCTTTAAATGCGCCCATTGGTATTCATTGAAAATTTGGAGATTGTAGTGTTTGATTGGTACAGTTATACCAATAGAATAGATTGATAGAGAAATACGATTTTTTACATTTCGGATAAAGCGAGTTTCGAAACTGATGTCCTCAATTGAAATTTGACATTTTTTTTTTTTTTTTTTGTAAGGAAATAAGTATGTTTCTTTTGAGGATTTTATTTTAAAAAGTTGTATTACTTTTATAAGCTTTTAACTTACGACGTTCGTATGTATGTCTTCCTAATTCAAAATTTGTATTCCAATTAACTCACTTCCAATTATCCGATCAAGATTAAATTTTGAATAATTATGTAAATCCAATGACAATGTAATATTAATATGATTTTAGGTACGTACTATTTATATTTATTTTACAGAACCACTCCAAAAATTTTGTATACATTATTGCCTACAAACAAAAATTTTAAAATCAAAATCAGTAACATTTATGTAAGGCATAGAGATTCACAATGTAATTTTTCCAAATGAATGTGCGTTGCGTTTATATTTTTTATACAGTACCGCACAAAAGAAGTCAGATACATTACGATGTATGAGCAGGGATTGTTTATTATACATTTTGATGATATTATGCTTTTTTCAAATTCAACTTTTTAGTTCTTTATAAAAACTTGTTTGAAAAAAATATTTAAGAGACAAAAATTAAACCAGTACTTTTGGAAATAATATTATCGGATATGGAGGACGCATTGAGTGGCCTCCCAGGTTGCCAGATTTGAATCTTTTAGATTTTTTTCTTTGGGGTTTTCTGAAAAATAAGGTATATGAAAGAGAATCCACTAGTCGAGCAGATTTGTGGAATCGTATTGCTATGGCGTGCAGATCTGTAACACCTACAATGTTGAAAAAAGTAGAAGAAGAATTTATTTCACATGTACATTTCTGCATTGTAACCGAAGGGACGTCACTTCGAGCACGTTTTTAGATAACCTTAAATTTTATTAATTAAGTTTTAGATTAGGTAATCTAACTATGTATCATTTTCTAAAGAGTTGTGACTGTTGCTTTTATAATCATTTAACAAAATTTCTGTTATTTTTTTTTACTTATATTTTTAGTACAAGTTGTATATTTAGTTTTAATGCGTCAGAATGAACAAAAATCTCAAAATATATTTGTAACGTTAATTTACTCTCAATGTTTAATGTTAAATTTATATCTGACGATTATTTTTATTTCTAGTAAATTTGTGACTGACCCCTATTTTGCAGCAAAAAAGATACTCCAACTTTAAACATCTATTACTCGGTCAGTTTTAATGGCAGAGGAATGGGGCTTTTTTTGTCTTACTTGCCAGTGCAATAGGATACATTTACTAAATATCACTTATAGGACCATGGGACTGTATAAAAATTTTAATTTCGTAATTTTTTGATAAATGTTTTTCTTGACCGAAATCACTTTAAAAATACTTCTTTACCTCATTTAAAACATTTTTGCAATTGGAACTATATGACTATGACTAACGGAATTAGCCATTGGACACCGTTGAGACCGGACACCCTGTATGTTTGTATAAAAAGTACAGCACTTTTTATTGCCTTGTCAATATTCTATTCCAATATGGTTGCAGTTTTCTATGTTTCTATTTTCTATGTTTGCAGTTAAATACCATAATGCAGACGAAAAACAAACCTTGTGTGACGCCTATTTCTTATCGTTCATTTCTTACTATTTCGTAAAAGATAAATCGATGAAGGAATAAAAATTATCACACGAAAAATAAATTGAATAGAAAAGAACAGTAATAGAATTTAACGAGAATATTATGTTTCAAACTTTTTATATGTTTTTGCATTAATATATTTATATATTTGTACAAAAAGTACAGCTCTTTTTTCTTGTCAATATTCTATTCCATTCATTGTTATGCTATCGCTTGTTTAGTTATTTTTAACGAAGTTTCTATAAATAGTTCCAAACATTTTGAATTTTTAATACTCAGTTTATCCTAGGGACGGAATAAGAAAGGGAATTCCATAATAATAAGTTTTAAATTTCGTGAAATTTCGCTAAAGCTTTTTTATTCGCAAACTAAGGTATTCTATTCGCAAGCTAAGGTATAAAAACGAACTGTGACATTTTATCACACGTGTCAAAAGCGGGGTTTTAAACCGAAATAGAAAGCAAAAAATATTGGTCTTGAGCCGAATAAAAAATAAACAAGTCGTCAAACGTGGCAAATGCGATGAATTCGTACTACTACTAGTTTTATAAATATTCAGATCTTGGTGCAATAGCTGTTGCACCCTTATGCAAAAATACATGAGTAAAAAAAATTGTTACTATCCTATATATTAAGTTCAGTGATACGGAAATAATAGAACTCCATCTTTAATAGGACGTCATCACTATGGAAACATAGAATCATTACCGATCATGGGATATCATTGAATTAATTTTGAATAATAGGATTTAATAGAATAAAGAAAACTTTTATGAATATCTTTTTTAGTTTTAATTCGATTTTCATACAATTTGAAATGGCTCGACAGAATTGTACAACGATTCTATATATTAAATTTCGAACCATTCGGTTGTGTTGTTTTTGCGCTGCTATATGCGGACAGGTGACGACTATAGGTGCTACGTATTTATATAATAATGAAAGGACCTTAAGGGGGGTCCGGAGCTCATTTTTTTTATTTACTTTTTTTTTTAGAGATTTTGTTATGAAATTGTTTTCTGAAATATGGTTTAATAAAATAAGAATATTGCACGTAAAAAAAATCTGAGAATTTGTAAATATTTTTTTAAACAAATTTAATTTTTAAAATTTTAAACACATTTAATGTTTGATATAACTCTGGAAGTACTTATTCAATTTACAAATTTTTTACACTTTTGTGTACAGAAAATGTCTCATTTTAATTTGTCTTCAGGATTTCTTAAAATAGTGATTATGAATTTTTTATAAAAAATTTAAGTAAAAAAATGAAGTTTTTTCTATGAGTGAATTTTGCATTCATTAGCCTATTTTCACAATTATCACTCAAAATTAAAAATCCCGAAGACAATTTGTTGGAAATATAGCATAAAATCTCTGTGAAGATTTCATACATATATCTTGCAAGGAACTTTAGATATAATCTTTTAAAGATGACAAATCGTGAAAAATTCATTCTGAGATAAATGAAGTTAAAGTTCTCGTCAGAGGGTAGCTGATGCATCGCATCTCAAGGCAAAGGAGATCTAATATCTCTGGATCTAATGAAGATAAAAGCATGCGGTTTGCTGTATTCAACGCTAAAAAGTCAGTATTTTTATTTTTAAGCCAATAAAAAACATTGCATTTTCGGGGGAATTTTTATCCTCGGACATTACAGTAAGAAGATTATAAGAATACATCTTTAATGGAGCGAAAGCCGAAATTGAACCACAACGATAACAAGTTCGAACTTTCGAAATATTTAATAATATATGTTGTTTGGTGTGGTGGTGGTGGGGGGGGGGGGGCGGTTTATAATTTTTTTTGTCACTTAAATATACATACCGTAAACATATAATTATTTTAATTATATTTATAATTGACAAATAACAGATATATTTTTTGATAATTCCATGAAATGAAATTTAAATTCTTGAATAGAAGAAAGCATTTATTCCATACTATATTCATTTTACACTTCGTACGAAGTTTTTGAGATATAAATTGATACCTTTGAAATATTTTAACGTCTTTTCTATGAAACATTGAAGTAATATTGTCTAAATCTTTAGAAATAACATATTCAAGCATTTACGAATCATGACTTAATAGACATTTCTGTAAATATGATCATAATATCGAAATTATTCCAAATAAAAAGAATTTAAGAATATGTGCATGCTTTTTTGTCAAGATCTTAGTGTAAATATCAATATTGAAATACTGTAGTGCTTAAATTGTTTTACTTTTAAATTATTATTATTGCATTGTAAATTTTCCCAATGTAATTTTTTAGTATTTGTCCTTTATCACAAATAATTTCTATGAAATTACAAAAATATCAAAATTTTGCTTCAATACATTGTTTTATTTTTAGATATTTTTTCAATAAAAATATTTTTATGCTAAAGTTTTTATTTACGACATCTTTTCATTATCATAAAAAATTCTACACATTTTTAACGCATGTATTAAATTTTCCTGCCATATTAAACAGAAAGACTTTGAGATTTTCCCCTGAACAAATTTTTGAAAATATTTTATCAGAAAAATAAGTTTTTCTATATTTTCTTAAATGGAAATGGATGTGTGAATTTTTATTTCCCTCAGGGATCTCTGGCGACAAAAGACAGTAGAATAAATAATGAGTTAGACAAAACCCATATCGCCGACACATCGACGATTATTTTCAAATATATTCATTCTTCGAGAACGAATTGTCATGGAGAAAACCATAAGGGAGTACACCATTTTTACAGTTTAAACTTTTAAATTTTATATGCACCAGTAAAAAAAAGGCTCCTTAAAATTCATGTAAGGAGTTTAGTGTGCTAAAAATTGTGGAATGTTCAAGGAAAATTTATGAAAGATATTTAGTTTTTTCGAAATGTTTAAAGATAAGTTTTTAATGCGGTAAATATTGTAGAAATATTTTAAAACATAAATACGGGGTGTTTCTAAATGGATATCGGGGTTTTAACGTTTGGTAGTATTTATTAAATGAAACTTAAAATTCTAATTAATTAAATTATAAAACGAAAGAGCAACTCAAACAGTTTTACCTACAAGCTTACAAATGTTCAATGTGAGCAACTTTCGTCACACGGCATACATCAAGTCGATAACTCAGATCTTCCCAAACGTTGATTAGTGTTTGTAGGGTCATTGTTGCAACAGCTGCAATGGAATATAAAATCTAGAAAATCGAAAATCGAAAATCGAAAATGGGATTTACATATTCAAAATATCAAAACTAAAATTCTAAGTCTAACTTCATCAATAAAGAGAGTTCACCCAGCGATTTGGGGTGTCAACAGGGAGTACCCGAGGAGTTGGTACGTTACAGTGCTGGAGAAGGTCATAGAGTATGGCTCGGAGGTCTGGCTTGATCATCCTCGGGTCATTGATAAGAGGAGCCTCCAGAGCATACAACGCCTATGTCTTGTCTCCATCACAAAATGTTATAAGAACATGGCAACTCATACACTGCAGGTGCTACTGGGCATCCCGCCATTACTGTTAACACTCTACAACAAATCTCTTAAAAATAAAATATTAGCTAACAAAGACATATTAATAATGAATAATAGTGTTCTGTTAAATGATGATATCCAACCTAAAATTTACAAATACGTCACCAACCCAGAAATCTCAATTAATAATCAAATAGTCGTAAAGAACAAACTTAAACAATCAAACATTATAAAAATATATACGGATGGATCTCACGCCAATTCAAACACCACATTTGCAATAGTAGCATACTCACAAAACAATAAAATTTACGAAAAAGTCAAACGTCTAGAAGAAGGCAATTTGGTATTTCAGGCGGAGCTGCAGGCGGTGGTCGAGGTGGTTCAATGGGCCCTGTCGTCTAAATACAGTAAATTCCAAATCTTTTCAGATAGCTTATCAACAATATTATCGCTCTCTAATTTATTCCCAAACAATATCATGATTTTAAATTTATTTAAACTAATCACAGAACATAAAAATAAATTAATATACCTAACATGGATTAAAGGACACGCAGGGAATTTTGGTAATAAACTGGAGGACAAGCTGGCGAATGATGCCAACTAGTACTGGAACCTACCGATTTGCCGGGAAGTAAAACTTCCCAGGTCGTTTTTCAATAAGAGTATAAGAACATTTTTATTGGATAGGTGGCAGTACAGCTGGGGTAACTCAGAGGGAGGCAGATTCATCTATGCAATTGTACCAAAGGTTCAACTTTCGTTATTATGCAAGGACAGGGTCTCAGTTTACTTCTTGACAGGCTGCGGCAGTTTTCCGACCTTTTTACGCAGTATAAATAAAAAAGAAGACGATCTCTGTCAATGTGGTTGGCGTGGAGATCTAGTACACTATCTTTTCGAAAAATGTAAGTTTATGAAATACAAATTTACTAGAAAACATCCACAACTGCTAGACGATATATTAGAAATTTTAAATAACAAACAGTCCCTCAGGCAGCTTTACCAAAATTATAATATTCTTAATGAAAAATACTCGTTCATTAAGTGTTCATCACTCGTTCATTAATCGTCTCATTCATGCTAGTATGATTTGTACCTGTGGCCAAACAATGATGTGAGATGCGGAAATGGAATTATAGTGGAAAGGAGTGATTCATGATTGGTGTAGTTCTTTTATGTATCGTATTGCATTCTACTAGAAATATTGAAAATAGTAAAATATTGAAAAAATTAATTGAATTGCAAAAGTATTTTAAATAATGAAAATAATTGAATTGTAAAAGTATTGTAAATAATGTAAATAATCTGGTTACTAATGAATATACTAACTAACCTTCCTCGGATTGCGGTGCCGCAAAGGTGATAGGAACATCCCGCCCTGGGCCAGGGGCTTGACCCAACCATCAGCCACAACAGGTTCCCAGGGTGGGCGATTAGATTAGATTAGGTAGTAGAGGCACAGGCACACGATCCTTTATGAGCCCCCACAAGTAGAAATCACATGGCGTCATATCGGGTGAGAGTCTGAACAGAACTTCTTTGATAAACAACGTTTGGGAAGAGCTGAGCTATCGACTTGATGTGTGCTGTGTGACGAAAGGTGCTCATATTGAACACTTGTAAGCTTGTAGGTAAAACTGTTTGAGTTGCTCTTTCATTTTATGTACTAATTATAATTTTAAGTTTTATGTAATAAATACTACCAAGCGTTAAACGCCCGATATTCATTTAGAAACACCCGTATATCATGTCATTGAAAAAGGTTTCTCTTTCAGTATATGAAAATATTGTATTATCAAACAGAAACATTTGAAGTTTAATTAACTATAATGAAGCAGACAAAAAACAAATGTTTCCCGTCTATTTTTTATCATTTCAAAAAACGAAATCGATGGATAGGAAAGAAATGTCAAAGGAAAAATAAATTTGATAAAAATGTACATTTATAGAATTTAAAGTGAATGTTATGTCTCGAACATATCGCATGCTTTTTACTATCATATATTTAAAAAAAAATTATTATTTATATAATAAAAAGAAAAGTGCCCAGTTAAACTGACGGCATTGAGCTCACGGGCTATTCACACTAATTGCATATTATACTCTTATTTATGTCTGTTATGCATAAAATAGAACTTATTCTCTTTGAGAAAAACGGTAAATAATTAGGGAAGTGTCTTATCAGAATAAACTGGTAGGCTAAATTTGAAGTAAATCGGATAATTCTGCATGAAAAACCCATTTATCTAAATTAAAGGGTAGGATTAGCCCCGTTCCCCCTTTATACTTAACCAATGACTAATCGGAGAAGTGCCTTATCAGAATGAACCTATATATAAAATTTGAAGCAAATCGGATTATTTGTCTAATTTAATGGTGGTTTAGACCCCATTCTCCCATCTCCTTTATACTTAACCAATGAAACCATAAATCTAATCAGGGAATCACCTTATCAGAATAAACCGGTATACCAGTTTTGAAGCAAATCGATAATTCTGCATGAAAAGCACATTTATCTAAATTAAGAGGGGAATTAGCCACCCTTTTCCCTCCTTTATACTCAGCCAATGAACCTAGCAAAACTAATCAGGAAGCGCCTTATCAGGATGAAACTATTCACAAAATTTGAAGCAAATCAGATATTTCTATCACGAGTTATCTCGCTACGTATATAAGTACATACAGAACATGCTGCACATTAGCTGTCAGGCATGATAAGCCTTTCAGCCAAAAATACAGTAATATATTTCAACTATTGTCAATATTCGGTTCTATTTAATGTTATTTGATCGTCTGTTTAGTCGTTTTTCATGAAGTTTCTAACGAAGTCCCAGAGTTATCGATTTTTAGGTGCGTTCGTAATTATATAAATACGTAGCACATATAGTCGTCGTTCAGTCCGTCTGTCTGTCCGTCCGCATATAACAGCGCAAAAACTGCCCAACCAAATCGCTTGAAATTTAAAATACATAATTGTTGCATAATTTTGCATTGTTGCATAATTGTTGCAAATTTTATGAAAATCGGATGTACAGTTTAATTACAGGGACAGTCAAAAGTTTTAAGTTACATTACGGCCAATGGGAAAAATTATTTCAAGTGCATATTAATGATGTCATAACCTTTCGAACAGGATGAAATTGATAGGCACTTATGAAGTGCACTAAAATATACATTCAGTACAATATTCGGTGCAAAAGAATATTTATAAAACTAGTTATAGTACGAACGTACCTCATTTGCCACGTTTGACGTGCAATTTCCAACTTGTTTAGAATGAGATAATTCTGGGATGGTCTATACATAAGTATAGATTCCAAAGAATAGATTAACGTCTTAAATAACTACTCCTTTACGAGCAACACTCGTCAACCCTCTCCAGACTACGCAAGCTCAAACAATACACAAATTTGCTCTGGTTTAAAAAAGATTATCCATTCAACGCTTTATGTACTGAATTATGAATTCATGAAAATTTTATCTTCTAAAGCATCTTTCGTGAACTTTTGAAACTACATTAGAAGATTTACATGATCATTTAATAAATTTTAGAAGGATTGAAGGATTTAGAAGGATTCACTAAATTTGAATTTATAGGGATTTTGTGTGCAATGTTTATAACCCCACTCAAATCTTTTATTTTAAATATTTTTCTTAGTATTTTGTAGAAATAAGAAATGCAGAAATATAATGTTTTTACAATAGAAATACAGAAATATTTCGTAATTAAACTCCCCCCCCCCTCAAACGCCAAAAAAGCTGAAAAGATGCAAAGGCAAAAGAAATCATCCTCTTAAAAATATTTTTGTTTTGTGTAACGAATAATGCTTTTGGAACAAGATAAAGTAATGTATCTATAACTCATTCTAAACTGTATTACTATTAATCGATGTAGTAAATGAATTTTATAACGAGTTATTTTAATGGTACTTATAAGTACCGTCTGTAAATAAAGGGTTAAAGTAGATGGAATAATATTATTGGGACCAGTGGTGATTTTCTGTTACCGGGTAGCATTCATTTCCCTCTAACTGTGGAATTTTACGATTCCGAGTGCCGCATCTTACGCTGTCCTGACAACTGATGGCTTTTATCGTCATTAAGTAAGATGCATAACACATTTGAAAATAAACTTTTATTAATTGATTAAGTAAAATATGGCGCTGCTCTCAGACTTTTATAATGCATAGAAGAAATGTTTTTCGTTTATTTGTTATAAAAAAATAGCTTTAAATATGACGTAATTTTCAAATTTACATGCATTTTGCACGTAATAATTTAATTATTTTACAATTTGCTCTATTTTTTATTATTTAAGAGTAAATATATTTTCAATTGAAAAGAGTTTGGAAATATTATTATTATTATTATTATTATTATTATTATTTTAATACTGGTATTGTAGATGAAAACGAAGATTTAAAATTATGAATGGAATTTTTTTTCAAATAATGAAATTTTGAATAAAAAATTGATAAAAAACGTTAAGAAATAAACAAGTTTGAAAAATGATCAGACTCTGCGCAACACAATCTACTACGGTATATGCTTGAAAAAGATTATTAAATAACTAAGCAAAGATTTTGATTTCCATCGTATGTAAGGGGCTATGCATATATATCGTTATCATTTTAGGGGGGAGGGGGGGTCTGGTATATGATATCGTAAGATATCTCTGGGGGGAGGGGGGGGGTTGTCTTTTGATATCGATATCATTTTTGATCCAACAAAAATTTTCACTTTTTATCTGTATCTTTACATCAATATAGTATGCAAACTTTTTTTAGTCTATCATCTATTTTTATGAAAATACAAAGTTATTATTAAAATCACTAAATTTTTATAAAATTATTTAATTCCAAAATATAGAATACCTCAACGTTTGATATTCCTATTCTTCTTTATATGTGTATGCATATATAATCGCTGTTCGAGAAATCATATGCGAAGTATATTTGAAATGATACTTGTGTTTGCTAATAAATAAAAGAGAAACAGAGAGAATGTTGTCCCCCTGTATTGTTGATAAGAATTTCTATCTGCACCCCCCCCCCCTTTCCTCCGTGCAAGTCAAGTGCAAGAAGACATTACTACCGTCTAATGCATTATATAACAAATAACCATTATAAAATACTTCTAAATAGTAACTATTTCTTTTAAGTGTTTTAAGTCTTCTAAGTTATTTAATATATAAAGTGATATTTTACTGACATTTGAATCAGTAAAGTATCCGAAAAGTAAGTGTAGCCATTTTTGTATATCATTCCAAACAAAAGAAATAAATTCCAAAAACCAAAAAAAAGCAGACATTGATAACGATATCATTGCGGGGGGGGGGGGGGGGGGGTTCGATGGATGATAACGTATGATATCGGAAGGGGGGGAGGGGGTCCAAAATTACCAAAAAGTTGATAACGTTATATATGCACAGCCCCTAACTGGACTATATTGACCAAATTCAACAATAAATTGTGCTTAAAACAACTCTTCCATTTAAAAAGCGTCTATATTAACGTATTTACCACATCTATAAATCTTCTAGTTGTCATGTTTTTATATGCAATAGATTTTTCAGGATAAGCCTAAAAAGGGAAAAAAGCCATAATAAATTCAATATAACATATCATTATTATAAAATATTTAACGCCGAATCGAACTACGACATTTATATTATCAAAACCTCCATTTTGTTAATGAGATGCACAAATTAATGAAAGCATGATTTCAAAAAATGCCAACATAAGAAATTTCGGTTATTTGGAAAGTTCACGGCTTAATCAGTAATAATTAGAATTTCAAAATATCTGGCCTCCAAAAGTTAAGGAATAGGGACTGCATGCTTTCAATTGTACACGGTTTGTCGAATATCTACCAAAATTATTGGTAAATTGCTCGAACTTCTGGTATGAAAATAACATGTTTGATTTTATATTTATCGGTGAAGATTTAGTCGGGAGGGCAATTAGGAGCCTAATACTAAATTTAATAATAAAATAATATTTGCGATCACCTATGTAAGAGAAAGTGCTGAAAATGGTTTGTCACTGTCTTAAATGACTATTTGGGTCTTGCTCAACGTTTGTGTGCATTTGTGTAAGCATAGCACTAATATTCGTGAAGATGTTATTGTGTCTGTGAAAAATTCAAAAGTTTTTTGTTTATAGCATACTTTGTTTTCAACCAAATTTAACACAACTTTCCGAAAACCTGAAACTGAACAGTGGCAACAGTGTACGGCAATTAAAACATGAATATATTGAACATTTGATGAGATATGGGCATTTGTATGAAATAATTTTTAACTGCGCATGCGTGGAAGATTTCAAAATTTTTATTTTATAATTTTGGTAGTCAGCGCAACTTTTATAAAAAGTCCAGTGAAATATCTTGAAAATTCACAACGATAGGGGCGATATAGTGAGTTGCTTTCTAAAAATGACTTTATTATAAGGGATTTTCAACAACTTTTCAATCAGCTCACTATATCTTTCTGAGTTTTCACAATATTTGAATGGACTTTTTATAAAAGTTGCGCAAAACAGTTGGCTACCAAATTATGAAATAAAAATTTTGAAATCTTCCATGCATGCGCTGTTAAAAATTACTTCATTCAAATGTCCATATCTCATGAAATATTTAATATATTCATGTGTTAATGGCAGTATACAGTTGCTGCTGTTCTTTGTCAGGTTTTCGGAAAGTTGCGCTAATTTTGATCGAAAACACTGTATGCTATAAAAAAAACTTTCGACTTTTTCACAGACACAATAACATCTTCACGAATGTGAGTGCTATGCTTTCATAAATGCATACCAATGTTGAACATGGCCAAAATAGTCATTTAATGCATTGACAAACCATTTTCAGCATTTTCTGTTACATTGGTGATCACAAATATTATTTTATTATTAAATTTATTATTAACCCTCTAATTGTCCTCCCGGCTAAATCTTCACCGACAAATATAAAATTAAACATGTTCTTTACATGTGAGAAGTTCCCGAACAATTCGCCAATAATTTTGGTGGATATTCGACAAACCGTGTACAATCAAAAGCATCCAGTTCCTGTTTCTTTACTTTTGGAGGCCAGTGTATATACTGTAAATAACATTTTCGTCTCCAATGTACGGGGTGTCCAAAAAGATATGTCCCAGTTATAAGTTTTAATAGTATCAACTGTAAGCGTTGTAGAGTTGTTTGTTCAAGGTTACAAATAAAGAGTAACTCAAACAGTTTTAGATATCCGCATGCACGAGTGCTACTTTGTTTTTGACTCGCTTGCAGTGCCACCTACTCAAAATGGTGACTCCTGAACTTAAAGTTTTAGGTCAGGGCTGGAGATTTAAAAGCCATGAGAGCCATGCGATTTTTCCTTTGAGCTTTATAAAAGATCGTGTCTTCGTTCCGCCGCTACCTCATTTTCCAAAGCTGAAACACAAAATTGAAGGGGCCATAGCTTCCATGACTCCGGACTTGTTAACCGAAGAGTGGGAAGAATTGGACTCTGGGTTGGTTGTGTGCCGCATAACAAAAGGTATAGCTATTGAACATTTGTTAGAAAAACTAGTTTAGATTACCTTCTATTTGATATATGATTTGTTGTAAATAGACTAAATTAAAATGTTATAATGTGCCATTGAATCTGGGACAAGCTTCTATGGACACCCTGTATACGTAAGCATAAATAAATGATTAATTATATACAGCTTAGTTCAATAACAAATACATAGTTATTAAATCATTAAGGGGACCGTGCACCTTTATTTGAGCAAACATCGTGTCATATCCCAATCCAACAATAGTTGAGATCTGCGTTAATAGATGTCAGCACTACACAATCTGTTTGTAAGGAATCGCGTGTTACCAGAGTATTCCAAGCAGTTGTAAGAAATGACTTGTTCGGAGAGCTGCGTTTTAGCAGCCGTTTGTAAATATGTAAAATAAACTATAAGTAATCTTATAGTTATGCTTTCTTCCTTAGTTAAGAGTAATTAGTTAAGAGTTATAATAAGAGTGTGGCGATATAAAAGTGGCGACGAGATTGAAATGTTGTGATTTTTTTTTTTTTTTGAAAAAGAAAAAGAAAAAGAGAACGAGAAATGGCTGATAAAGAAATAATTTCTCTGGGACGCTTAGAAGAATATAATGCGAATGTTCCTTGGACTATTTACGTCGAGAAAATTGATTTTTATTTCTCAGCGAATAGCATAAAAAATGAGGAAATGAAGAAGAATATATTATTAAGTTCTGTTGGAATAACAAGTTTGCTATTTTACGTGATATTATTGTTCCGAATACGCTGAAAGAAATCAGTTACGAGGATCTTTTAAAGAAAGCAAAAGATCCTTTTTCACCACGACCTAGTGAATTTGTGAAACTATTTAAGTTCCAGAAACGACTAAGGAAGCAAGGAGAGAATATAGCCGATTTCATAAGAGAGTTACGTTGTTTATCCGAACATTGCAACTTCGGAAATGCGCTTAATGACCGCCTCCGTGATCAGCTGGTATTTGGGATCCAGGATGAGAAAATACAGCAAAAATTAGTGGATTCTAGAGACTTAACGTTCCAAACAGTGATAGAAATAGCTGAGTCATTTGAGATAGCTGAGGCTAGAGTGAAATCCCTACACATCGGAGATAGTATGACTTTCAATCAAGTGCGTGTTTCGAAAGGAGAGAAAACGAAAGTGGAGAAGTTCGCTCATGCACCTAAGCCTAAAGAAGATAAATTCGCGCCTGAGAAACGGTGTTACAGATGTTCTAAAAATCAGAATTCAAAATTATGCCCTTTTAAATCTGCAGAATGTCATCTCTGCCATCGATTGGGTCATTTACAAAATTGCTGTCGAAATAGAAAATTTGGAATGAACAGTGAGAAACCTTTTAAGAATAAAAAATTAAAACTGTTCAGGAAGAATATTGTTTAAATTTCATGGACGACAACTCCAATAACATGTCATGGATAAAATCTGTTAAAATAAATGTTGTAAATAGGCAATTTGAAATTGATAGTGGTGCGGCTCATACTATCGTAAGTAAAATTATTGCTAACAAATTGTTCTCATGTTAGCTGCCTTTAATTAAATATAATATTAAGCTATAAACTTATACTAAAGACTCTTTAACTGTTTTGGGGGAATTAAAAGTAAATGCTGTTGTTAATGATTATTGTATTCCAGATTTATGAATATTAGTTATTAAAGAGGAGGGTCCGAGTCTAATCGGAAAAACTTGCTTGAAAGCATCAAAATTATTTTGGCCTAATGTAAATATGATTAAAAGCATTTCGAAAGATGATTTAATTAGAAATTTTCCTAATGTTTTTGCTGACGGAATCGGGACAATCAAGGGTCCTCCCGCGTCAATAAAATTGAAAAAAAGATGCAAAACCAGTTTTTCTCAAGTCTCGACCTATTCCTTTTGCTTTAAGAAAAGCTACTGATGTAGAATTGGAACGATTAACTAATGAGGGTATTTTGAAACCTGTTGATCATTCAGAATGGGCTAGTCCTACAGTAATTGTTCGTAAGCCTAATGGTTCTGTTAGAATATGCGGTGATTATAGAGCAACAGTTAATGCTAATACTGAAAATGATAACTATCCTCTTCCTAGAATGGAAGAATTATTTTCTAAATTATCAGGTGGTAAATTTTTTACTCCTTTTCATTTAAAAGATGTTTATTTACAACAACCTGTAGATAACGAAAGTAGTAATATTTTGACTATAAATACACATAAAGGTTTATTCAATGTGTTACGATTAGCATTTGGGGTAAAATGTGCTCCTGGAATGTTTCAAAGAAAAATTGAACATATTTAAAAAAAATTGAATATGTTGGTGTATATTTAGATGATGTTATCATTAGTGCTAATAATGAATCAGAACATTCTGAAAGAGTTGAAAATGTTCTGAAATGCTTTTCTGAGCATGGTATAAGATAAAATAAGGAAAAATTAAAATTTATGGTTTCGGAAGTTTCTTATTTAGGTCATAAAATATCTCAGGAAGGAATTAGACCTATTCCAGAAAAAGTTAATGCTGTTTTGAATGCTCCTATTCCAAATAATGTGTTTCAATTGCGTTCATTTTTAGGCTTAATTTCTTATTATAAAAACTTCCTACCCAATATTTCAGATGTTTTAGAACCTTTACATAGATTATTAGATAATAATGTAAACTGGACATGGTCAGAAAAGCATGAAAAAGCGTTTCAAAAAGTTAAACAATTATTATGTACATCTCCTGTTTTAGAATTATATGATGTTAACAAAGATATAGTTTTAAACTGTGATGCTTCTGAATATAGTATAGGGTCAGTTTTAAGCCACATTGTTGAGGGTAAAGAGAAACCTATTGCTTATGCTTCGAGAACTTTAAATAAAACTGAAAGAAATTATGCAATGATTGATAAAAAAGCTTTATCTGTCATGTTTGGTGTCACTAAATTTCACCAATATTTAGCTGGGAAAAAATTTAAAATTATAACAGATCATAAACCTTTAATTAGATTATTTGATCCTGTTAAAAAGGTACCTGATACATTATCACGTAGTATGCTGAGATGGTCGTTAATGTTAGCTGGGTATGATTATACAATTGTGTATCGCGAAGGTAAAAATAATAAAAATGCTGACGCATTAAGTAGATTACCTCTCCCAGTAACTGTAAATATAGTGAGTAATCCTGCGGAAATAATGTTCGTTTCAAATAATGATAATTGACCTATTACGTCTAAAACTATTACAAAGTGGACAACTGAAAATCCTGTAACTAAACAAATTTTAGAGAGGGTGTTACATGGGTGGCCGCGAAAGGTTAAACAAGAGGAATATCAACCATATTTTCGTAGAAGGGAGGAAATTTCCTGTCTAGAAAATTGTCTATTGTGGGGACATAGAGTGATCGTACCAAAGGAAGGCCGTGAATATATATTAAAATTACTGCATTCCGTTCATCAGTGTATATCAAGCATGAAAGCGAAAGCTAGGGGGGGAGTTTGGTGGCCAAATATGGATAAAGAAATTGAACAAATGGTAAATTCTTGTAATAGATGTCAGATGTTTGCGAGGGTTTTTCCCAAAATGGAACCCTTGAAATGGAAATCTGAATTGCCCTGGGAAAGGATCCATATAGATCATGCCGGTCCTTTTGAAGGTAAAATGTTTTTAACAGTAGTCGATTCTTATACTAAATGGTTGGATGTAGAAGTAGTACCCAGGTCTGATAGTAAAACTACAATTAAGGTATTAAGGAGAATTTTTGCTACATTTGGATTACCTGTTGAATTGGTCAGTGATAATGGTCCCGCGTTCACAAGTGATGAATTTCAGGAATTTCTTAAAAATAATGGAATTAAGCATACGCCTGTTCCATCTTATCATCCGTCTTCGAACGGACAAGCGAAAAGGTAAGTGCAAACTGTGAAAAATTGTCTTAAAAAGCTAGATAAAAGTGACATAACATTGTCAATTTCACGATTTTTGTTAGAAATTCATTCCACTCCTCATTCGGTGACTGGTAAAACTCCTGCTGAATTAATGTTTGGAAGGCCAGTTCGAACAGCCCTTCACTTGGTATTACCATCAAAACCTAAAATACAACAACCCCTTCACAAATATAAGCTTCATGATTTACTTTTTGTTAAAAATTTTGGAAGAAAGGGGAGAAATGGGTAAAAGGAAAAATTATGAAATTATTGGGGAGTAGATGGGTTTTAGTAAATAGATGTGACGGAATAATGTGTAAGCGTCACGTTGATCAGTTGAGACGAAATTAAGAGATAAGTAATGAAATACCAGAGAGAGTTGTAGAGATAAATCGAAATGATAAACTAATGTCAGACAAAGCTGAAAATATGGGACATAGTGGTAAAAATTACAGTAATTATGGTAGGTATGAAAGGGTTAACCAAAACCGTTTTTCTGGAATTAATGGAAAAATAAAAGAACAGCTTAATAATGATGATACTATAGAACCAAGCCAATCTCAGCCTTCGCATGATATTGTGGCAGGTACAGTTGTGAGTAATAAAAATGATGTTACGACAAAGAAAACTGCGAAAGATAATTTGACTGAAACTTATGACGAGGACTGTAAGAAAAGTGCTCCAGTTCGAAGAAGTCATAGAACAAGATTGCCTGTAATTCGTTCGAACTATGAGGGGAGGGGTGTCATATTCCAATCCAACAATATTTGAGATCTGCGTTAATAGATGGCAGCACTACACAATCTGTTTGTAAGGTATCGCATGTTACCAGAGTATTCCAAGCAGTTGTAAGAAATGACTTGTTCGGGGAGTTGCGTTTAGCAGCCGTTTGTAAATATGTAAAATAAACTATAAGTAATCTTATATTTATGCCTTCTTCCTTAGTTAAGAGTAATTAGTTAAGAGTTATAATAAGAGTGTGGCGATATAAAACATCGAAAATTATTTTTGAACGTATTATTATTCTCCAGTTTCTTCTGAGCCATTTGCGAAAAACCGTACGCAGATGCGATTATTTTTTGCAAAGTTACAAGCGTTTGAAGTTTGTAAACAAACATATTTTCAACACTTTAATAAACTTTAAATCTATTTTTCTCAAAACTAATTTTTTAACGTTTTTAGATTTTAAAAATGCTCCATGCGTCTTAATTTTTGATCAAAATTTCTGAAATTAATAAGGGAGAATCCTGATGTTGCGCACAAAGGAGCTGTGTATGCATTTTAAAATTCGACTTCATTAATTTAATTAAATTATATTTTGAACTTATTAAAAGACAAAATTTTGATGAAAATCGATATGAAATTCAGAAAAAAATCTCTAAAAATTTATCTATTCAAGGGATTAAAACATCGATACACAGATTTTTTTTGTAATAGAGTTTTAAGTGATTAAAATGCAAAATCGACGAAATATCTTAAAAAAATAAGACGCATGGAGCATTTTAAAATATCGTTTTAAAATTTAATTTAAAAAAATCTTAAAATTATAATAAGATTGAAAATTTCTTTTAAGGTGTTCTATATACTTATGGTGAAATGTATATTTCCACGAAAATTCATATCTCTATGATGAAAAAAAAATAACGTCCACTGTCCCCTTAAAAGAAATATAAATAAATATAAAAATATAAAATTAAATAAAATTAAATAAAATAAAAAAACATTAAAAAGTGATTAAGCTCTTTAGAAATTCAATACGGTCTAATTATTCTATTATTCAAACGCGAGTGTCATCGAAGAAGTGTTACTTAATGAAGCGGAAATATCATACACGAAAAGTAAATACAGTGCACAAGAATACAAAAGACAATAAAAAATGTCACAAGAGTACAAAACTAAGAAATAAACAAAATGTTTTTCAAAGTCATAATTCATCCGTCGAATTTTCTCAAAGGAATTCTCTTTGAAAACCTTGTCATTAAATTACGCGAATAAATTTACTTCTTCTAAATGCTGTTTCAAAAGAAGCTGAACAAACATACGTTCTTTTACATCGAATTGTTTAAAAGAGAACAATGTGGGGAATTAACAAAAATTTAGTCTTTACTGCCTTATTTTCTTCTATAAAATTATGTTTTAGGAGATGTTTCACCAACGCAAGTTTTCCTTTCGCGATCATGAAATTCTATGTTAGACTTTGGAAACGTATGAATAAGCGATTAATCATTACCTAATATAATTATCAAAATAAGGTTTTCACCATTCGAAAATCTACCTCCGATTCCGACAAAAAATCTTTAAATTTTAAGTATTTTTTCAAAGCCCTTAAACTTTCAAATTTCTACTTGAAGAAAATATTCAAAATTTATCCTCTTCTTTAAAATGTTTTAAATTTAAGTAGACAATTTTTAAAATTTACTATGTCGGCATCGAATATCTACTGTTTGATGGAAAAAGCCGCATTTCGATAAATATATTATGTAAGAGTAACAACTTATTTAAAATTTCCGATGTATTTACAGAGGATTTTGTGACCGGGAATGATTTATGAAAAGTCCCTTGAATGAAGATTAAATTACACTGGCCTCCAAAAGTTAAGGTACAGGGACTGGATGCTTTCGATTGCACACGGTTTGTCGAATATCTACCAACATTATTGACGAATTGTTCTTGAACTTCTGGGATGCAAAGAACATGTTTCTTTTCATATTTCTCAATGAAGATTTATTCGGGCCGACAATTAGGGGGCTAATAATAATAAAAAAATTATATTTGCGATCAGCTATTAAATATAAAATGCTGCAAATGGTTTGTCATTGCGTTAAATGACTAATTGGGTCCTGTTCAACGTTTGTGTGCATTTGTGTAAGTATATCACTCATATTCGTAAAGATGTTAACGTTTTTGTGAAAAATTCAAAAGTTTTTTGTTTATAGCATACTTTGTTTTCAACCAAATTTAACACAACTTTCCGAAAACCTGACAAAGAACAGTAGCAACAGTACACTTGAATTAAATTACGAATATATTGAAAATTTGATGAGATATGGGCACTTGTATGAAATAATTTTTAACTGCGCATGCGTGGAAGAATTTAAAAATTTTATTTCATAATTTGGTAGCCAGCTATTTACGGCAACTCATCTAAAATGTCCAGTCAAATATCGAGAAATTTCACAAAGATAGGGGCGATATAGTGAGTTGCTTTCTAAAAATAGCTTTATTATAAGGGTTATTCCACAACCTTTCAATCAACTCATTATCTTTTCACAATATTTGACTAGACTTTTTACAGAAGTTACTCAAAATAGCTGGCTACCAAATTATGAAATGAAAATTTTGAAATCTTACACGCATGCGCAGTTAAAAATTATTTCATACATGTGCCCATATCTCATCAAATATTCAATATATTTATGTTTTAAATGCAGTATACTGTTGCTACTGTTCTTTGTGAAGTTTTTGGAATGTTGTGTTAAATTTGGTTGAAAACTCTGTACGCTGTAAACAAAAAACTTTGTAATTTTTCACAAAAATGTTAACATCTTCACGAATATGAGTGCTATGCTTACACAAATGCATACAAACATTGAACAGCACCCAAATAGTCATTTACCACAGAGACAAACCATTTACAGCCTTTTCTGTTACATAGGTGATCGCAAATATAATTTTACTATTAAATTTATTATTAGACCTCTAATTGTACCCCCGATAAATCTTCACCGAGAAATATGAAATGAAACCCTATTCTTTACATCCCAGAAGTTCAAGAACAATTCGCCAATAATGTTGGCAGATATTCGACAAACCGTGTACAATCGAAAGCATCCAGTCCGTGTACCTTAACTTTTGGAGGCCAGTGTAGTTTAAGTTATTTTTCGAACGAGCAAAAATCATGTTCGGATTAAAGTAAGGTGCCCATTACTTTTTGCATGCACTGTAAAAAAAGTCTTTTAAAGTACTGATATTTACAAGCAATCGTAATGCCAGTACTATTGTAGAAGATTAGGTCGTGCAATTCCGCATTAAATGAGACTGACACTTGACTAAATTAATTAAAGGTATATTAAACGTAATATTTACATAATTTATATATATCCCGTTAGGGATACGTTCAAAATATTATTTAAATCTTTGCGTTTTTCGTCTGCGTCTTAAACAGACAATCTTCATTACTCAGCGTTCTACAGTTCTGCACGCCAAAACAACAACAACCTCTCTCTTTTAGCCGTCCGTCTCATCGTGGAGTATTTGACCCGAAATCCTGGTCAAAAATATTTTTCAATGTAAATATAGTCCGATTGGCTTGAAATTCTTAGATGTTATTGGGTATCACTATGGCATGCTAAAAATGTAACTATTTAAATTAACAAATAGTTTAACACTAATCTCTGACCTTTGTTAAACACGTAAGCCCTGTTTAGTTTCAATTCAACAATTCATTGAGCCACAAAAAAATTATATTTAAACGTAACAACTATGCCCAAAAACAACAAAAAAAACCACATCTTCTCAGAAAGAAACTTCCTCTTCAGATGAGGCCAGGAGCCACCGGATATAACTCAGGTTCCCTAAAATAGACATAGATCGACGCACCAATTAGTTAGCTATTAAAAAATACTATTTTTACAATTGTTGACGAAATTTTAAATTTTGCATTTTTGGCCAGGTTTTTGGGTCAAATACTCCACTGTGCGTCGTTCAACTCGACTCATTTCTGTTTGTACTTCCACCTCGACTTCCACACTCAAAGCGAATGCATCTTGATCGGAAATCTGTCCCTCGAGCGCATTCGCGCTGTATCAGTTCATGGGGAAAGGAAACAAATAGGATGAGGGCGCTTTGGTAGGCAGGCGCATACGAAGTTGATGGCGCTGCAAGCGGTAGACACTTACTGCATCAGTAGGGATCCAGGGGGCACTCTGAAAGCTATTAAAGACGCTTAGGATACTAAAAACACTTTCCTACACTATTTACCAATTTTAACGAAAAAAAAATCCGTAATTGCTATGAAAATTTCCGCAATTTTTAAAATATCCACTTTGAAAATTTCGTTTTATAACAGCTAGTGTCCGTGCGTGCTAGGATTGTTCGTTTCGTAACAAAGAGATTTTTATAGGACAAAAAAAAAATCATTTTTTAAGCACAACTTTACATTTTAAGGTAAGATATTCTTGATTTTAATCAGTCTTCAGTAAAAAACTAACACTTACTACGATGGGACTCAAACTAGGGACCTTCGGTATTCTAGCCTATTTTCGTGATCACACAACTATGATTACACAAGTCACTGTTGCAAACATTGTTACTTATTTTAGGCTCCTTTTATGAAGAAAGTGTAAAAAATTACGAAAAGTTTTTTTTTACTATAGATACATTTTATCTAACTAAGAAGAATTCCGAATATATTATATATTTACTTTCGATAATTAACTGCTAGGATACTGTTTTTGCACGAAAATTTATGTGCAAGTTTATTATAACTGAGAATCAAATATTCAGAGATCTCTAGTGATAATATTAGCACTCTAAGTGAAACACTTTTTCACTAATATTTTGCTAATCTCACCAGCTGTGGGAAATATGAAAAAAGCAGAAGTTTCTGAGACATATGTTAAAGTTATTGAAAGGAAAATGCTCCGAACAGAATAATATGTTCAGTAAGTTAATTTAAAAATTTAAAAGTATTTAATAATTTTAAAAACTTTGCCACGTCAGTAAAGTTGAAGCTTTTCCCCCAAATCTTTGCACCCCACGTACGTTCAACGAAAAGCCACACAATGCTGTATCCGTATATTTGTTTGTTACAAGGTGTTCAGTTCAATAACATTTTTTTTAACTAAAATATTTAATCGATAGCTTCCTAAAACTTTATAAAATATTTGGATATTTATTATTATTTCGCACAGTTTTAAATAAAAATCCCCCGAAATATACAGAAGAGCAAAAAAAAAAAAAAAAAAAAAAAAAAAAAAAAAAAAAAAAAAAAAAAATCGAAACATTTTTGGAATGTTTTTCTCAAAAAGAAAATTGTTTTACATTTATTTTTTCAGTTTTATATGGAAGTTTAAATTTTTTATTACCTTTGGGCATCTGTCTCTTACAAAAACAGGCAGTAGAAGTAATAATGAAGCAGAGAAAACGTATAATAACAACATTGCTACTATTATTTTCAAATATGTTCATTCTTCAATAGGAAATTAGAATGCCACATGGTTATATACGTCCCCTTTATAATTCCAAATATTCAAACTTTGTTCAATTGAATATAAAAGGGCCAAGTAAAATTCATGGGTGGATTTTATTGTGTTTCATATTGTAGAATTTTAAAGAAAACTTGATAAATGTACCTTTCCTTCATATTTCAAAAAGTTTTTTAAATAAATTTGTTATAGCGTCTAAATTTATTCGCCTTCACTGTAAAAAATATCGAAGTAAAGTAACAGGTAAAGCCAAAAAGAAGAGATGCTTGTAAAACATTTTTTATTTTTATTTTACTCGAAAAAATAGTTATTTTAGTGCAAAAATACGTTATTTTGATCGCTTTGCCTGGAACTTCTGCTGGTAAAATTTGCCGGTGTGCTGTTTTGTTTGTTTTGTTACTGTTAAAGGCAGCCAACTTTTGATTAGGTGGATGGGATGAAAGGCGATGTGGGGGTAAGGATACTGTGAATGGTTTACGGTGAACAGTAGTGTGAAACAAATGTTTAACAAATGTTTGCGGTAAACAAAACAACTGTTTACCGTAAACCATTCGCAGTATCCTTACCCCCACATCGCCTTTCATCCCATCCACCTAATCAAAATTTGACTGCCAGTTATGTTTACAGGGCTTTAAATATTTGTTCTTCCGAGAGTTTACTAAAAACATAATTAGACTACATTAAATCCATTGCAATTGATCGAGGTTTTACAGCTGAAATCGTCGATTCCAGTCATAACAAAGTAAGTAAACGTACAAAACCCAGTTCTAATACCGTCGGTAATGAAAATTTAATTATACTCCCATATTTTCCGAAAATAAGCCATCAAATTTCTAAAATCTTGTCAAAATTTGACTTTAAAGTAGTTTATACCCCTTTTAATAAAATTCAATACACAAATCTGAAACATTCAATTGATAGTTTTTCAAATTGGGGTATTTACAGGATATCTTGCGAATGCAACAAAATGTACATTGGTCAAACGAAGCGTGCCTTTAAGATCCGTTTGGGGGAGCATAAGACTTGCGTTAAAAATTGTGATATTAAACGTTCCGCTATTGCCAACCACTGCTGGTCCAACAACCATAATTTTAAATTTTTCAAAGCCTCCATAATACAGAAATGTACTTCAATCTATGATCTGGACTTCTGGGAAGCTTATCACATATGGAAAAATTCAAACAGTTTAGTTAACGATTTATCCAGTACGCCCAATTTTTCAAAGATATGGTTTAATTTTCTATAATTCTCTCCACTCCCCCCCCCCCTTTTTCTCCTTCTAAGTTTGGACTCTTCCAGAGCAATTGGGTGATTTTGATTGGTCTCCCTGAATATGCGCGTGAGATCAACTCCGTAGCTGTTTGTCAGCCGCATGTCGCATTTCACCGTTGGCAGTAGAGCTGAAAGGTACGCTTTTCTGACTCTCTGTCCACACCCCCTCCCTCTTTTTTACACAATGTTTTAGTTTTAATTTAACTTTTATTCTAAGCACTGATGAGGAAACCTTAGAGGTTTTGAAACAGCTGTATGCTTTTAAACATATTTTATTTGTGCCCTTATACGTTGTTTCTTTTTCTTAATACATTGGCACAAAGTACAATCCTTCCCCACTTTTTATATAATGTGAACTTTAAAAAGTCGACAGTTTTACTTAAAAGGCGATTAAAGTTCTGAAAAAGATGTAACAAGTTTAAAATATACATTTTAATTAAAACTTCTTAGTACTTTCAAGCTTTCCAAGCTCATCATCAGAGAATATTTTAATAACTAATTGTTGTTTGTTTATACAAATACGTTTCAAAACAAGTATTTGTATAAATAAATAACAATTAGTTATTAAATTTTCTCTGATGATGAGCTTGGAAAGCTTGAAAGTACTAAGAAGTTTTTAAACAAAATGTATATTTTTAACTTGTAACATCTTTTACATTACATTAGTCGCCTTTTAAGTAAAACTGTGGGCTTTTTAGAGTTCACATTATATATTTTATGTTGAATAACGATGAAAAATTGCGTTTCTTCTTATGATTTGATTAGATGAACACCGCTTTTTACAGTCATGGCAACTCGGAAAAGGTTATTGTATACTTTTGTTCGTGGTTATATTAAATTAGACTAAGAAATATCTAGCTTTGTTTTATACTTATACACTTCTTAAAATGTAACCAGTGCTTTATTTTTAATTATTTCAACATTATTTTACTCTTTTTTAAATAAAAAAGGCCTGAATACTATGAAAATTAGTTTTATTGTAAATCTAAAATAGGTATAAAAATAATACACTTGGGCAATTACTGTAGAAATAACTTCAAAGATACTTTTTCGAGGAAACATATAACAGTTGGAAACGCAATTACACAACTCCAACAGCTAGAATTCATTTTCAGAAGCATTCTATAAGTATGCAGTTTGGCAATTTAGAGTAATTGCACTCGACAAAGACTTATTAAGGCATTGGAGAGATGCGGAAAAATTTTCCTCATTATTAAAAGTTGCTTTGGCTTTCATTATTCTTAAACAAAGAGCAGCGAAGTGTTGAGATCAGAATTGAGTAGTAGAAACTAATTTCTTCTTTACTAAGAATGTCTCCTATTATAGCCCAAATCAGTTAGGTGCTTGAATGCCGAATAAAAATGTATCGCTTTAAATTGAGAAACAATCTGTACAAGTCACATGCTGGTAGTGAATATTTTCATAAACTTATAATAAATAATATTAAAAAAATTGTAATTAAATCTATATGGTGGAAAAAGAAAAAAATCCAGAAAATGTCATTCTAGAAAAACTTAATATTCGAATGTAATACACCAATAAAAATATACAATAACCATTTCCCAATTACGCACCATTCCGAAAAGCATTTTTTTTATCTTTAGAAACCTCAAAAAAGCAACACGTTTTTTAAATCTAAAGGAGTATTTATAAAAAATATGTTTCTTTTGTTGACACTGATTTGCATTTTCTAATCGTTTTGTATAGTGCATTAGTCTGTTTTTGCGATTATTTCAGAATATTTATATTTAGCACATACAGTATCTTCATCGGAAATATCCCTGTAGCTGTCAGCACATTGTGCAGAAGATTCGCTACATTCTCATTCAATGTCGACAATGGAACCATAGTTGAATGCCGTATCTTCCTTTTCCAAAGCTTCCAATTGATCAGAAATATCATCTTCATTCGTAAGTTTTTCTATCTCAGACTGACTCAGAAATTTAAGTGCCATTTCACAATGATCTCTGATTACAAACTACACGCATATCACGGATGAGGAAAGACTCGGGCTCGTTGTTGCACTATATGTTGGCCACCCTTGACGGCAAAACGTTGCTTGACAAGTCTTTACACTTTTCTGAAGAGTCAAAAAACTAATCGCTCTATTGACGTTTTGTGGCTGAGGAATGCTTTCACTGCAGTTTTATAAAATTAACGACATTTACTGAGGAATTTGTTTGTGGAGTCATTTACTGACCCCAAATAAAAATGTAATTTTTTTATGTACTAATTTTTTTCATGGGGAAAACCATAACTTCAGAATTCGTAATAAAATAATTCATAACTCAGCTATAAAACACTGAAAGTACTACAATTATTTTAATAGTAAATATTCGTCAAAAACTTGCACTGGGGTCATTTTATAACCCCACTTGGTCATCCCAGGGTTAAATTTATCTGGCCACTTGTTTGTCCAGCACAGCGTTGCACTGTTAGTTCATTAAAAATTGTTAAGTTACGTGGGGCAACTGGACCATGATTTTACAGTGTGACTCTGGAGATTTTGGCAATTTAGCTTCAAAAAGATAATGTTCATTTGAATTAAAGTCTGAACTTTTGTAAATGTGTTCAGTTAAGTCCCCAGACAAAAATGCTCAAAATTACATTTTAATATTTAAAAATAAAAAATATGCATATTTCATCTTTCTTTCCTCATGGGTCCATTTGCCCCATAAAAATGGGATAAGTGGGTCAGGAGGGTCTATGTTCCACACACGTTTATTTTTTTTTTCATATGGGATATCAGGTCCTGTTTGAAAAAGTGTAAACAACTTAAAAAAATTAAACGAGGCAGATCATAAAAATTATATATTAACTAAAGAGCTTTGTAAGGGAAACATTTGCTGTCAATGTGTCTAAAAGAACCCACTAAAAGTGAAAATATTAGATTTACTTATAACAAAAACATAAAAATTAAGTAAGTGCTTATGTACTTTAGTATAGGTAATAATTATAAAAGTTACATGGGTATTTTAGGAAAAAAAATAACAAGGTAAATCTATGAACAATCGGCAACGTAAGTACTTAAGTACTTCATCAGTATCGTGCAATTTCAAGGTTTGGCTATCTCGCTTTCAGGGGCAAAGTACTTGCGTTTGTAAAATGTTGAAATAATTTAAGGACACCAGTATTTACAAGATAATTTATTTGTAAACAAGTAAAAGTATATTTTCGCGTACTTAATAAAGGTGAAATTTTCATTATAAAATTTCTGTGTCAATGTGGCAATTAGGGATCAAAATTATGTGATGCCATAACGGCATCACCGCCCTTGAAGGGATTAAGAAATTTATTTTGATACCACCCAATATGCTTTTTTTAAATTTTTATTGCGTAATTTTAATAAAATATTCTATAATTTTCTTTATTGTGAGCAAAAAACAATGGAGAAATTTATTTCCCGTAGTAGGAGAAACTCAAAAAATTAATTATAACTGTTGGGGTAACTGGATCCAGCATGGTCCAGTTACCCCGGATATATGTCCCAGTTACCCCATTCCTGAAAAATTTACGGGGTAACTTGGGCACTGGGCTTACATTTGAAACATGAAGTAAATATGTATAGATACCTAATAATATTAATGTAGTTATATGCCTAATCTTTAAAAAAAATGATAGTTTAATAAATGTACTTACCGTATTTTATAATAAAAAGCTTCGGAAGTTTAACCGTATTGACGTCGTTTTTTAAAAAAAGAAACGTAAATTTTTGACAACCTATCGCAGCAAAGTGAGAGTTATGATTCAGTTGACACACGTTGCTTTAGGAAGTAGAGATTAATAAGGTATTCTATAATTTTCTTTATTGTGAGCAAAAAACAATGGAGAAATGTATTTCCCGTGTTAAGAGAAACTCAAAAAAATTATTTATAACTATTGTGGTAACTGGTTCCAACATGGTCCAGTTACCCCGGATACATGTCCCAGTTACCCCATTCTGGAAAAAATTATAGGGTAACTGGGACACAGGACTTACCTTTGAAACATGAAGTAAATATGTATAGATATCTAAAAATATTAATGTAGTTATATGCCTAATCATTAAAAAAAAAGATTGTTTAATAAAAGTACTTACAGTATTTTAATAAAAAGCAGAGGAAGTTCAAACATATTGACGTTGTTTAAAAAAAAAGAAATGTAAATTTTCGACAACCTATCACAGCAAAGAGAGAGTTATGATTGAGTTGACACACGTTGTTGTAGGAAGTAGAGATTAAGGTGCATTGTTCACAAAAGCTAAAACTTAAAAAACATCAACATTTTTTTATAAAATAGCCGATGGCCCAGTTACCTCGTGGGTCCAGATAACCCCAGCTAACTCTTATGAATTTTAGCCAGAGACATCGTACAGGTGTTTTGCGTTCTTTCTTGGTGTTCTCTGCTACTCGAGATAGCAAAATTGGGCAATTAAGATGAAATTTCCATATCATAACTCCACAACAATGTAATATTATTAAATGCGAAGGCAAAAAGCAGCGGTCACAGTCTAAACAAATTTATGGAGAAAAACAGATTTTTTACTTTAACCTCATGTTTAAAGGAGACTTTTACCAACTAAATGAACGAATGGTATTCCAATAAAATTTATTCTAAGCCTTTAAGGCATCCAACTGCAATTATGACAGGAATTACCTCGCTGTGATTATGTATTCGAGAAAAGGTTAATTTTGGATCCTGATATTTCATTATTAAACATGATAATATACAGAATGCGTTTAGCAATTTTTTAAAAGTTATCTTAAGCTTTGTTTTTTATTTTACATGATATTTTCATTCTTATTTACAAACATCTTAGTTTCTATAAAATATAATCTATTGCAACTCTTTAAATTATACAATGTAGCTATTTTAGTTAACTAAAATAGAGCAGGAAGTAACAGATCATGCAGCTGTTGAATTCTATGATGGATATTTTCATATGAATTTAGTATTATTATTGTATAAAAAGACTGAAAACATTCCACTATTTAGTACATATTTAAACTTTTTCTCAAACTAATTACTTGAAAAGAATAAAAGCTAGATTTAATTTAATGATAATATGTATTTTTTTTTAAATTTACCTAAAGTATAGTTTTCATTTCTTTAAAATTTGTATACATTATTTAATTTAAACATCTAAAGTGATACGGGAATTAATTTATTATAAGTCTGTTAAAGATAGAAAGTGAGGATATTTAAATTAGCTAGAATTAACTTCAGCATTGTCATTTTTCAGAGAAAATATATAACACTTAGAAAACTCATTATCATAATTTCAACCGTTAGAATTCATTTGCGAAAGTAGTCTAGAAACAGGACTTTCGGTAATTTCGAGCAATCGCACTCGAGCTCCAAAAGCAAAGAGTCCTTAAGTCACTGAAAATAGGAAAATTTTCTCTCATTATTAAAAGTGAGAATAAGGTCACATAACTTGTATATTATTTTCAAACTGTAACAGCATAATGCGCTCAGAATTGAAATAAATTGAAGGAATTTCCTTTCTACTATTCTAAGACATTGTTCTAATGTTGTACAAATCATTTCAGTGCTTGAATGCGGAATGAATATGTATGAGTAATAATTATATGTATGAGTATTAAAGTGAGAAACATACCGTGAATGTCAAATGGAATTAATGTAGACTGCGAACATTTTAAAAGATTAATTATTATTTAAATTAGGTACAAGCTAAATCTGTATAAAGCCTAAGCATGAATGTATTAAAAAACATAATTTTTATGGAACGGATATAATAGGTACCTGTTGTAATGTTAGATAGGTAATTTTGGGAACAAGATTAAACATCTTTATTCAGCACTTGACTACAGATTTATAGTGCAATTTATGAAGCCAAGTCATAGAAAACTCATACGTGTGATACATCAACAACTAACAACTAACAAAAACTTTAACACCCAGCCTTGACTAACAGTGTTACTAATCATGAACTTTATATAATAGGTATTGTATACACACACAAAAGAATAATTTTTTAGAACTCTTAAAATAAAGGTAATTTGAAAATTAAAATGTATTTATGTCTTCAGCCACTCTGTACACAGAAATAATCTTCCTTTTAAAGAGAAGATTTTACACCAGTCAGATTGAAATAAAATCACCGAAAAGTAACAAAATACAAAAATTAGCTTGGATTTAAGATATACTAAATACAAAATGAGGAAATATTATCAAGTTACACACTATTATTAATGCATACTTTTAATATGTTCAATGCAAGTATGTTGCAGAAACTTTATAGCAAAACACTTCTTTATTTAAATTAGTTTGACATTCCAGTTTAAGACCTTCCAGTGACAGAGTTTCAACACATGGTGGAAGTGTGACAGAGTTCCAACGTATGGTGGAAGTGTGACAGATCCCCGACGCATGCTGGAAGTGTGACAGAGTCACGACGCAAGCTGGAAGTGTGACATAGTCACGACGCATGATGGAAGTGATCACCGCCTGTGTTCAAGTAGCACTTAGTTGAATTTTCACTATTTGAGAATATAGCAAGCAAGCACAGCTGTAGCACATCGTTATCAACATTTAACTTACAGCTTAATTTAAATATCCGTTTTAATGAATCAAAAATAATTATTCCTTCAGCCCATTATTATTTGTCGTTAATAAAAGAATCAATGGAAATCTTAATAATGAATAATAAGGCTATTAATGAAAATATGTCATATAACATTCCGAATATATGGTTAATTTTTTTAAAATAGATGTTGTATTGTTAGGATTGGATAGTAATGTTCAGCTTTGTCCCTCTTTCCCCTTCCCTCCCCTCCACTGTAATTTGGACTGTTTTACTGTCTCCCCTCCCCCTCCACTCTAAAATGGTCTAGCCTAGTTGTCCAGCCGAGGATGAAAGTACGGTTAAGACGCGTCAGTACGTAAAGCTGCCCTGAAGATGATCAAGGTTTTGATTGAAAGCGGTCGGCGTGAATATTTTGAACGTTTTTTAAGTTATTAAAAAAGTATAATATGTAATTACATCTTTTTATATTGTGACATCTTTTATATAAAATGCACTTTTTAAACAAATTTTTCTTTGATTTTTTCGCTATTATTCAAGGTGAATGTGACATTTTCAACGACATATATATATTTTGTGTTACTCTATATATTTCGAGGATTAAAAATAAATGTTATATGAGAAATTAAAAAAAATCTCCACTTTCTATAACCATTCATGGTCTATTTTCCTACATTTGTATCCATTTGTGGCATTAAACAATTTTATATCCAAAAAACTAGTCGTGAAGATAGAAATTCCTCTTAAAATCTTAAAGTTTGTGATTGCCCCTTTCATAATCATTAATGCAGAAAAGAGTTAATGTTAATTGTACAGCAACTTAATTTATTCGAACAATATGCAACGTAGCTTTAAAATAAGAGTTTAAATTCTTTAAAAAATTTTTATCTAGTTTTGCGCTTTTTTAATTTATATAAACTTGATTATCATGAGAGAAACATGATTTTAAGAAACACAAATATAAAAACACAAAAATATAATCATCATAACAAAACAAAACAACAACAACAAAAAAAAAAAAAAAAAAAAAAAAAAAAGCCCACGATTTATAAAAATGAATAATTGCAACTGAACATAAAAAAATAAAGGTGTAAACAAAAGCTTCAATGGAAGTCACAATCTGTTCTTTGATTTTTTCCCAAAGGATTTCATCTCTAAAAAGCTGTCGTTCAATTAGGCCGAAGTTTGCTTTATTAAAATAGATTGAATATCCACTATCTTTTGTTTAAGATACTTAATAGAAGGGTATTAATTAAACTTTTTTGACGAGGGTTTGTTAATAAATTAATTTTTTAAAGCTTAGATTATTTGAATTTAAATTATATTTTTTATCTAATAGATACTGCATGAAATTCTTGCGACTTTACGCGAAAATAATTTTCATACAAAATCATCAAATTCGTATTTCAAAAACCAATAAACATTAATAAGTTTCAGTGAAGAGGCATTTTTCTGCATAACTTTAATTTCAATTATGGGTTCAGTTATACTAATTAAACTAATTATACTAATTATACTAATTAAACTAATTAAACTAAAACTTTTTTACATACTCTATTTAAGTCCCTCACAAATTATAGTATTTTACGACATGCATGTCATTACTTTATTGAATAATTTTTTAATCGTTTTAAAAAAATAAATCGTTTATTTAGCAAGAATAAATACCGAAAAATATATATGACGTACAAAATTTAAATTTATAAATACGAGGGAAAGTCAGTAAGTAGGTCACAAACCGATATGAGAGGTCGAAAATTAGTAGTAAATTGTTTCGAAATATAGCAATAGGTGGCAGCACTTTTCCAAATGTAAGATGACAATTTCAATTTTATGAGACAACAGTTATACAAGATGAGCGGGCGCATTCAAAAGTTGTTGACGAAGAATGAATTGGTCGTTCCGTTGAGATTGCGACAAAAGCTGGCAGGCGAACAACAATAGACAGCACTAGCAACTGCAACAAGGTGTTCACATGGTTTAGCCTACAGCCGGCTGATGCAGACGTTGAATGTGAGGTACACAGGGGGCTGAGAGTGCAGTCCAAAGACTTTTATGCAGCAGGTATTAGAAAACTCATAAAGAGGTAGGACAAATGCATCAATGTGAATGACGATTATGCAGAAAACTAAACATGACTTTAAAGTATGTATCTTGGTTTCCCTTTCTTTATTGGTTTTTGTGACCTACATACTGACTTGATCTCGTACAATTAAAGAGAATATAACAACTGAATGCTTAAAAATCGCAATAGAAAAGGTGACGCATAATAAAACACATTACGTATGCTTGTGATATACCAGTTTAACAGATTATTTAGTGAAATGACATATTTTTCTGCGTTTTTCAAAATATCTTCCCTTTTTTAATATATAGAGAATGATAAACATAGTGGAAAATAATAGCAATTTACGTGAAAGCATTGGTAACGTTAAAAACACATTCATGGAGATATGTCAAAAATTTCGAAATAATAAAAATTACAATAATAATAAATATAATTGAATAAATTCAAGTAAATTTTCGTGTTTACGAAGTCAATCATCTGAATAGAAAGAAAATCATCATTGATCGCGATAATGCCAAAACGTAATTTGGGTTGTAATTTAATCTAGAAAAAACAGTAATTATTTTAAATATATTTAAGACCAAAGTACTTTTAATTCACAATTATACAAGTTCAAATTTCTACTGCAAAAATAAATCGTAAAGTTTTTATAAAGTTCAGAAGATGAAAATTTAAATGAAATTTCACTAGTTAAAAATAACATAGGCTTTTTCATTTTCACGATAAAGAAAACACCAGGTATTATAATGACGAAGAGGAAACATTACAATTTATACGTTTCTTATTAATGGATTTTTTTACACTTTAATTAACACAAATTTTGAAGTTCCTGTAAGACACTTTAACAACTGCAATTTTCTTAAGCTAATTAATTAAAAAAAATTGATTGAATTATGAAAGCGATATATAAATTCAGTCAATGACAGCCTTAGTATTTATAATAAATTTCGGTTCTAAGGACAAAAACCTAAAAGAAAATGTCATTTTGAGTACCTTTAACCTTAATTATTCCTTGTCTTTTGTCGAGGAAATTTTCACCCATTAGGACTACCAGTTGAAATTGTATCTTCGAGAATGAAGAAAAGTGAAAGGTACATGTAAAATAAATTCGTCACTCTAAATAAGACCATGCTGGTTGATTTATTCTATTAATATTGCACTGTAAAAGGACATATGTTTATTATTCTAATAAAATATAGAAGAAGTTCTGGTATTATGGAATGGTCGGGCAATATCTATCACGTATGGTGCTCCAGCTAAGCGTAAAACAACTACCAAATGGCTTTGTAGTACTCCTATGATGCACGTCGATGAATTTTGCCTCTCTTTGTTTAGTCTTTGTCTGTCTTTGTTAAATAAAATCTTATCCTCAACTGTTGCCGTTTTTTTCAGGTAAGTTTTATAAAATTCGTAATAATTATAAAACCTCTTTCATTAACTTTCATTAACTTTTTAAATAACTCATTTTAAACTGTATTACTACTAATCGATGTATTAAATGAATTTTATAACAAGTTATTTCAATGGTACTTATAAGTACCGTCAGTAGATAAAGGGTTAAGTTGAACAGTTATATTTATTGCTGTGCTAGTCAGTTTACATTTATAGTAACTTATGGAAGAATGAAGAAGTTTTTTTTTTTTCAAGATGTCGTGTCGAGTAATATGGAATACAATCTAGACAGTCTTGTACAAATTAAAATAATTGTTCAAAGTATCTGATGATTTATAGATTATGAACTAATGTTTACTTATTAAGGGGATTGTGGACTCTTAAAACTTTAAAATTTCCGAAATTTTAAATTTTTTAGATAAAATCAATTATTAATTAAACACTAAAAAACACTAAAAAAATCAATTAAACACTTATCATTTCTGAACATTTTGATATAATTGTCTCCTTGAAATTACCATTAGAACAGAAGTTATGGCGTTTAGAATTATACCGGCTCAATAGCTGAAGCAGGGTTTTCCAAATTTTGAAGTCATTTTTCTCCAAATGACGTTTTTGACCATACAACTCACGATATCTCAAACAAACTTCTGAATATTTTTTCATGAAACTTTCAAAACATATGTTTCATATTTGTCTGTATAAACGGATCCCAAAATTTCCTTTTTATTGTTCAAAAAAATATTTTTTTAGGTGATTATACTATTGAAATTTTCTAAATTTTGCATTAGCTAAATACAACTTTGTATAAAAAATTTAAAAATGCTTTAAATATAAATTTATTTAAGTTCAAGGTAATTATTATAATCAGAAGTATAAGTAGGCACCAACATTTCCATTCTAGTTGCATAATTTATTTTGTAATCCTGCGCGTAATCTGTTATGACAATTTTCTGCTAGACAAATATCTAACAGTTTGGAGCCCCCTGTAAATGCTAATTCTGCATCTTGAAAAATTTTAAATACATGAAATGAAAGGGTATACTTATTTCTTTCAATTCAAATAAAAATTGCGTCTTAAAATCAAATACATTTTAAGATTTTAAATTTTGAAAATGGTGTTTTTCTTTCATTTTTTCCAATTTTAAGAGTCCTGAGACCCTTTAAATAATTTTGTTTTTTCTTGTAAAGCGTATTTTTGTGTAATTCTTTTTTTAAAAGCTAAATATTGATATGCATCTTTTCTCCTATTTCAAACGCTTTAAAAATGTGCTAAGAAATAGTCAAAGTTTGTTCTTTATAATCTTTTAATGAAACTCAGTTTTTTTTTTTTTGTGTGTGTGTGTGTGTGTGTGTTGACTTGCAAATAAAAATTCAAATGGTATTCCATAATACCGGAACTTCCTCTAATATAACTAGGAACGAAAATAAACTATAACCATTTCCGTGTTACCACGATTACGAAAAACATTCTTTATTTTCAGAAAGTTCATAAGTCAATATTATTTCGAGATTTAAAGAAGGAGTTATAAAAATAAAATTTCTTTTGTAGCCGCTGATATTTTGGAAACGTTTTCGAATATAATAAATTTTCTCAACTCGGAGTGCAAGTTTTTTGGTTTTTGTCCATTCTCATGTAAGCAGTTTCATGTTCAACAAATATGTTTGCAGAGAAACATGATAAATTCACAGCAATAACATTAACGTTAATTTTAATATTATTTTGTTATTCTTGCAAAGAGAAATTCAATTACGCAGCTGAAAATGTTTGTTTGAGAATGGGTAACATCCTAAAACCTTATATTCCTGTGCGAGAAAATGGACTAACACACTATAAGTGCTATTCGGAAAATTTTTCGAAAATAAGTGGTAGCAAAAGAAATTCTGTTTTATAAATCATTTTTGAAATTTCGAGAATATTACAATTTCTATGGTTTCTAAAAATAATGAACGCTTTTCTGAAACATGGATAGTCGTAAGAGGTTATATTGTATATTATTGTTTGCTACCCATTTGCATGATGTACCTATTTGCGCCTAGCGAGCTATATTTTGTACGTTACAAATATGTACAAAAAGTAAGCTTGAACATATAATTTTGCGATTTAAAAAAATACGTATTTCAAAGACGTCTACAAGCTAAGATTATGACTTATTTATTTGGTTCCTTGATACAAATAAACTTATTTTTTACATTTCTGTACCTTGAAAAATGGAAAATCTATAAACACCAAAAAAAGGCCTTCATGTAAGCAAGTAAATATTATTCTTATGCTGTCATCTCTCGGTATTAGATAAAGACATTTATAGACAATTACTTCATAGAATTTTCATGTTGTAAAGAAGAAGAAAATTATAAAAAATTATTAAAATTCGAAACGTCCAAAAAATGGGACGCTAGGCTTAAATGGGTTAAGATAGATTTTTCTTTCGTTACGGTGTACTGGGAAAATATCCAAGGAAATGTGACAGAGTATAAACTATAAATATCGCAGCAATGTAAAATGTAATATTAGTAGCTGAGAAACAACGTCCCTAGTTTCAAAACGGGATTACCAGCGTTCGAATCCTGCCGATTCCATTGTGTAAAACGTTTATTACCCACATCTCCCTTTTATTTTTCTTAAATTTACCTTTCGACGCCTACACAAGTGATTGAAAATTCGACTGTGGTTTCTACAGCTTTTTTGTTAATTCCCCGAGAGTTTCACAGATTATCCAGAAATATAAAATAATATAATATTATAATATAATCAGTAAATAATTCATAAATAGAGATAAAGACAAATGCCAGTTTTGGGACAGTGAACGAAATTCAATGGTTGATTTGGACACTTATCTAAGCTGTTCTAGCTTAGAGTCCTGCACGGGTCGGCCTGCACCCAACCCGAACCCGAAACATTTTCTTAAAGTTAACTCAAAAATCGACCAGAACCCGGCACACCGCACCCTAAAATAGACCCAAACCTGACACACATCCCCACGAAATCAACCCAAAACTGGCCCACAAATTAAATATTCAAACCCGAATCCAAAATAATGAAGACCGAAACCGACCTAAACTGGAAGTGAAAGAAAATTAATCTATATTTTAATACAATTATGGAAAAGTTATGTATCTAATATATATTTTATCTTTTTTGTAATTAAATTAACATATAAAGGGTGTCCCAGGATTATTGGGACAAACTTTAAAGGAAGATGGGGGACATCACAATAATTCAGATTTGTATTTTCCTGGCGCGGTAGTGACGGCACAAAACACAATAAAGAAAGAACGCGAACAGGGAGAAAAAAAAACATGTTTATTATTCTTAGTACTGCAAAATTGCCGGCACAATGCTGAAAAGTGCTGAGGAACTTGTTGCACGCATCGTGGCAGATGCTGGGGAAGTCCGGAACACCCCGGTATTTTCCAGAACATTAGATCTTCCATGCATCACGGCCCGGTCGTAATTTCGAGCACCAAATTTGATGACGATCGTTGTCTCTTTAATGTTCTTTTTTCTTAGTTTTTTGTTGTAGTCAGGATAATAAACATGCTTTCTCCTCTTATTCGTTTCCTGTCTTCCTTGTGTTTTGAGTCGTCATTACCGTGCCAAGAAAGCGTTTCCGACCATGGGTTGCTATGCAAATCTGAATTCTTGTGATGTTTCATACCTCCCCTTAAAGTTTGTCCCAATAATCCTGGGACACCCTGTATAGTTAATATTCAAATATACAGATTTTTTTCTGATAGATATTTAGGACTTTCTTTTGAAAAATTGGGTCCTCCTGAATCCGACCGGTAAAATCAAATCTCAACACCAGCCCCCAAAAATGTAATGTCAGTCAGCCAAAAACTGAACCCGTAACGAGAAAACCCGTCAACACACCCCACTCTGAGCTGTGGGTCGGGTCATATTTGGGTAATATCGGGTTACCCGATGCGATGTAGGGCTCTAATTTAGAAGAATAAATGTCAAATATATTTTTGCGAATTATGTATGTTTACAATTCATGTACGTTATGAAATATTTTGTCAAGAACATTACCTATGCGCATGCAATCTTTTTTTGGAACAAGGTTTCACTTTCTTCAGAAGTTTTAGAAGAATTAGTAAAACGTAAAGAGAATGGACAAATGCAAATTGTCTAAATAGAGGATAAATGTTTAACATAAAACTTTCATATTGTTCAAAAGTTTAATATGCAATTTCATAATTCATATTTGTACGGCAAAATAAACATTTAAACTACTCTAAAGATTTAAATGTTGTAAAAATGAAATTAATATTCACTAGTTAAGAAATAATTTAATTTATTTCATTAGGAATATAAAGAAAATAGAGGAAATTAAACAGAAGAAAGGAGAGCAGAAAAAGTTTAACATTCAAATACTTAAAAAAAATGCTTTACTTCTTAATTAAGATTTTTTCCATTGTTTAATTAACAAAGATTTTGAGGTTTTTTTACTCATTTTAATAACTGAAATTTACTTAACGTAACAAATGGAAAATAAATTTCCTTGAGTTATGCAAAAAAAAGTATATAAGTTTAGTCAATTGTAGCCTTTGAATTAATGGTAAATTTTGAATATAATGACAAAAGAGAAAGTGATCTTTTTTTCTTTATTTACTTCCTTTTTTACCGAGGAAATTTAATTCTTTTCTTTAACTATCAATTGTAATTTTATCTCCGATATTCAAGCGAAAATTGAACCAAATAAATTATTTAAAGTTTCACTCTATATGGAAACTAGATTGATTGATTTAAAGTTCAGAATTTAGTTTTACATTTTAGGTAATTGTTCAAAATGTAACAAATATGCATTCTGAGGCTAATGTCAGAAGACCGACTATTCCTACGCTGAAGGTTCCCGCATGAAAACGCTCCATCTGCCTCTGCCAACGCTGGATCAGCTAGTCGTACGTTTTTCTAAGCTGCGTTCTCGACGAAACAGAGATAGATGTTGGAAGGGAAAATTACTAAGAAATTTCTCTTTATGATATTTAGCGAAAAAAGGTTCAAAAGACATATATTGATAATATTGAAAAATGAAACATTTCTAGTTGAAATTCATGCATCTTTGCTATAAATGTCGTTACGCTGTGATGGAGTAAATTTGTTGCCATATGCAAATAGTATAATTTACCAGAGAAAATTGACTTTGCTGTCACAACGAAATTTTACAAGAGAAAGAAAAAAGAAAAAAGAACGGCCACTTTATCAAACTTAACTCATTTTGCTTCAAAAAATAGCAAAAAAGCTAGTTTTCCTTTTAACGAGATTTCAATAATTCCTACACTGTAAAAAAAAATCTGTAGTTCTACAGATGTAAAAATACATGCTTACTAAACTTTCACCTGTAATTGTACGAAAAAAGCTGCAAATCTACAAAACTAGTTTTTATAAAGCTACAAAAATCTGTAACTTTACAAATGAATCTGCTAAAACTTCAGTAATCTTACTAAACTTTTATTTGTAACCCTGGCTGCAGTTACATGAAAAGTTCTCGGAATCCCAGTTTCCAAAAAAATTCTTAGTAACCTTACAGATTTTTTGATTTTCGGCGCAAAAGTGTGTCTGTTACATGAAATTTTGTTGTTGACGTTACATGAAAAGTTCTAGGAATCCCAATTTCCTAGAAAAACTTTAGTAACTTCACAGATTTTTTTTTACAGTGTATCTCTACAAAATATTTATAAAGAATTACCAAATTTTGCTTACAATAGTACACTTATTTTGTTTTATACGGACCACAATTTTCAGCACAGGTGTAAAAAAAAAGCTTAAAGTTTGTCTCAGGTCTAGACCAAACAATTTATTTCGACGCAGTTCACGGCCCGTCCGACGCAAAAATCCAGCCCAAATAGCCCGGCACAATTTTTACAAAAATCTCGATTTAAAAATTTTTTTTTAAATTTTATTTATTTTTTTTTCCATTATTTTTCTACAATGAAAAACGTTTAACACATAACCCATACTTATGGAAAAAATTTAAATGAAAGCATTTTTCAAAATATATGTTAGCAGTAAATAGTACTGGTGCCGAATATGTACAAAGATGATTTGTTTTGATGTCTGATTTCCCAAACCTGATTTTCAACACCAGACTGAATTTGTAACGATTTTAATTTAAGTTTAAGTTTTCAAGTAACAAACTAGGACAAAATATTACATTATTATTACTTGATTATAATTACATTAAATGTTTTCCGTATAATAATACTTTATTTTTTTAATACTTTTCTTAACTTGGCATACTAACATACATACATAGCGTATAACATTACATTAATTTAAAATAATTTTTTTTTTGTATATATGAAAAAAAAAAAAAAAAAGAAATCAAACAATTTGTCGAAAATTTCCGGATTTTCTTTAGATTTGCCTGATTTTTTTTTTGTTTGTTTGTTTGTTTTTTTTAAAATCAAGGATACCAAAAATCTCTACCCAAGTTATTATTATTTTTTATTTCTAATTTTATATAATTCGGACGACGAATCCCACAATATCGGACGTTCTCGTATCTGAAAAATTAATTGCTCCACGTAGAGGTCTGCACGGGTCTATTTTTCATTCCCGACACTTGGGCACTGGAGGCTCGGCCTGGCTGGGCCATGGCCGTGCCAGACATAACTTATTTTTCTCGTACCGAGCCAGTACTGGCTTCATTCTTCCTAGGTCTGCACGTGCCGAATTTTTCAGTCCCGTTCTTAACCCAGCCAGTAAATGAATCCTTGTCCCAGTATGGTCTTTGACCCGGCCCAAAACGTTTTATCAAAAAATACATATATCTTTAAATCGCAATTATTCTACAATTAAAATTTAAAATTTATTCTTTTTAAAGAATAGTAGATTTCTAGGCAAAAAATACAGTAAAACCTTTGAAAAAACCTGTCTATGACGGAATACTCTCTTAAACGGAAAAATGTGCTGAGCCATACAAAATGAATATAGCAATACATGAAAAAGAAATATAATACATTTACACCTGCTATGGAGGGAACTTGTCAATAACGCATTTTTTTCTTTCCCATGCGATTCCGTCTTAGACGATTTTACTGTATACAATTTTGCAGATTTTTAAATCTCCAATACATGGAATAACGAGTAAGGATATTAACGATAACTGAAAGATTTACATACAAATACAGGTTTATAAAAAAATAAATATTGCAGCCAACGGGCTTCCTTAAAAGTGAAGATTATAAACATGAAAAACAAAAAGGCTAAAATATGTATTTTTGTCAAAATCCTGCGTACGAAACAATTTGTAACCATATCGACGTAAAAAATCATGTTTTTTAAAATTATAGTCGGGGCGGACCGGGATTGGGTCGAGATTTTACTGTTTTTTCAATAATGTTTTTGTACGGGCCGGGCCGGCTTGGACAGAATTTTTAACCTTTAAACCATGCCAACCGGGTCGAACTTCTTTTTTTAGGGATTGGACCGGCCCAGGCATGAAAATTTCTGTCCGTGCACAACTCTATCTGAACGTCTATTAGATCTTTTTTTAATTCTAGAGAGTGACTTCGATAATAGGCCACACAAATAAAACTCTCATAATGAAATTCCAGCGTGAAACGACCGCTCGTCTGCACACCCTCTAAGATGCAAAAACTAAAAGAAGGCACCTGTTGCCGAGCGTGCTGAGAGAAACCCCAGATTATGGCTTAAAGCTTTTCGTACTTTTTCCCGTAACGGATTTGAAACGCCAGTGTGTACAGTCCAGAAGATTACCACACCCTCAAAAGCGGTCGTTCATTTCTCTGCTTCCTGAAGCCACTCGTCTGACATTAGCCTAAGGTACACTCATGTCAAAAAATAAAGTAACAAAGTGAAGTAGTATGTACTGGCCATTACAAAATTTTCTTCTATGTATATCAAATCAATTACTTGATTTAAATAGTACACAATGTATTCGGATATTGAGGATGCTATGCTTGATGTTTCGATGTGCATTTAAATTGATGGTATAAGGATCGCATATCTCGGACAAATCATCGAATTTTGCCACCCTCTCTCAGATGACCGCAACCAAAATTAAATGACAATTTATTCCTCTCATGAGGATTTTAAATTCGATATTTCGTTAACCCTTTTGCGCCTGAATTTTTGTTTACTCAAATTTGTTGGTAAAATCACTTTAAAATGTTGCAAAATGAACTGAAAAAATACTACAAAAAGTTACACTAAAACATTTTCGTAATTATTTGATAAAATGTAAACGTACTAAATATGGAAATATGCATAATATATGTAATAATATAATATGCATAATTATACGTTTTGTCTATATTTATATGAAATAAGATTTTAAATTGTATATTATATGCTATAATTAGTATTTTTAAGAATTACTAAAAAAATATATTTATTTATTTGCAGAGACTAATAACATTATAATTATTTGTAAATATAAACAAGAATAATCGTATTTGAGGCTTAAAAACATTTTGTTTGATAATCGTCTTGAAAAGGACTTTATCTAAATAACTGTTTCATCAATGGCCAATAAAAATATCTACCCGTTCTTGCCTAGCGTCCTATATTTTGTACGTTACAAAAATGCATAAAAAATAGGCTTGCACATACGATTTCACAATTTAAAAAATTAAGTATTTTAAAGAAGTCTACAAGCTAAGATTATAACTTATTTATTTAGATCATTCGTCGAAAAAACACAAATAAACTTACTTTTTACATTTCGCCATCTTGAAAAATGACAAATCTATAAACTCCGAAAAAAAGTATTCATTTAAGCAAATAAATATTTAGCTTATCCTGTCATCTTTCGGTAACAGATAAAGACATTTATAGATAACTAGGATAAAATTAAAGTTATTTGAATTTCGTGAAAATTTTAAGAGTATAATAAAATGATAATAATAATTAAAAATAAATAATTGATTATTGTATATTAGTGTATTGTATATTTTGCGGTGTAAAATTCTAGTGTGATAATGCCGAGTAAAAATTAAATAATACACGATAGTAAGAAAGCAGGATTTTACATGGAAAATATTCAACGAAACTTTTGGGCACTTATCTGAGATAGAATAGCCGAAAGCTAGCCCAAAAAGTATAATCATCGACCTTTCTAACATTTAGTTATATATGTATTTAGCTCATGTATACAGGTATGTATAAACATATTACGTAAAGTCTTAATTTTAAACATGTTATTTAATTTTAATGAAGTTATATGTATGTACTTAAAAAATAGAGAAATAAAAATACAGTATGATTTTGTAAATATAGTAGAATTTCTTTAAAGATTCATTTCATAAATGTTTTACACATGTTTTACTTGTTTTCTATTTAATTTTTTTGTATTATTTTAAAATTCAAACTTGTCTTAAGTTGAATAAAAGAATGCAGCAGACACAAAACAAACCTCGTGTCTTGTCTAATTCTTAGCATTATTTACTGAAAAAGATAAATCACAGAGTAACAAAAAATGTCAGTTGAACAATAAATTCCGTATAAAGAGGTAGTTATAGAGCTTATAAAACAACTGTATAAAGTGTATTTTCTGCTGTCACATTTTTATATAGGTATATTAAAATTATAGTAATTTACTTAAAGTTTTTGACAATCTCCTATTTTATATTGTTATGCTGTCGCTCTTTCAGTGGATCTTTAAGAAGATTTTATGAGTGGTTATAGAGTTATTTAATGTTTATGATTGTGCTAAATTTTAGGGTAGTCTCAAGAGAAGAATTTGTTGCCTAAAATATTAATTTATTGCAAATTTTATAATACTTTCCAATAGAACATAACATTAGTAGTATTAAAACGTTTAATGAATTATACTTTACGAAATTTAAGTTTTTGATTGCTGTTTTGTTGAGCAGATATTTTATATACATACATAAGAAGGTTTTAGAAATTGATTTTTGCTAAAATATTTATATGTTAAAGTTAATTTTATTTAAAAATGCTGTCTCACTTTTCATATTTCACACGTAAATATAATAAAATTGCATAAAATTAAATATATGTTTATGCTTGACGTACTTAATAATGTTTTTTTTACACTAAATACTTACAGTAACAAGAAAAGCGTCAAAAATAATTATAATAGAACGTATAAATAAAAGGACGTCATGATTTTACATCCGTATAATTTGTAAAATTCTGCACCGTATTGTGGAAACTAGAATTTACTGTCGATTCGAAATTCGAAATCAAATGCGGTTATTACTTTTGAAAATCATAGAAGTTGCGTTTTTTTTCAAATACAGTGCGGCGCAAAAGTTTATGCACAAGCTAAATATTTTTACAAAATGAAAAATATACATCGGAATGCTTGGAAATTTTTACTGTATCTAAACAATTTGATTACAAATTCATATTTTGAATTCGGAAATAATTCATTGTAAGGAAAATAATAAATTATAAAAAATTGAAAATTGTGATGTCGCAAAAGTTTATGCACAGAAACGAAATATATGCATTTCACAAGGCATAAAAGTGCTTTAGCAGTCTACTGTGCTTCCAATGCACCTGATGAGATCGAATACCTGATTTTCCATTGATAACACGAGAGTATGGAAAGTTTTGGGAGCGAGTTTGTACCAGGCTTTCTCGATCGCTGATTTGAGCTTCCGCACTGGGTAATACTGCTTCTCATTCTTGTAGCCGTCACGTAAGAGGATTCTCCAGATGTTCTCTATGGGATTGAGATCTGGGTTGAGTGCTGGTCAGTTCATCACACTGATATTCTGAGATCTAAGTCATTCTTTTGTGCAACGGGAAGTGAGTATTGATGCGTTGTCTTGCTGAAAGGTCCTGTTGGGAACCACCTAGGGGTTCTCCAAACGGTCATAAATGCTCCATCAGAGTTTTCTGATACTTTTGTGAAATTTGTCTGTCATTTAGGAAGCAAAGAGACGTTTGTACATTACAGCCAAAAGCACCACATACCATGAGCGAGCCACCACGTTGTTGCCTGCTGAATATGCTCTTCGGATCTTTCCACAAGGCACGCCAAAAGAATGAGAAGCCATTTGGACCATCCAAAATCCATTTTTTATTACCCCAAAGAATAACACTAATCCATTCGTCACGATAATAGTGCTGTATTGCCCATTCAAGTCTTGCTTGTTTGTGACACTGTTTCAGAAGAAGCTTGGGAGATAATTTTTGCTTGTCGATGAATCCTGATTTTGTTATTCGTCTGCATATGACGCCATGTGATATGTTTGAGCCAAGTCGATTTTTTATCTCATTAAGAGAAAAATATCTAGTTAAAGCAAATCTTTTTATTCCTCTATCCTCACAAAATGTGGTTTTACTCGACTTTTCTGAGTAATATACATTTTTGAATTGATTTTCACGTTGCAAAACACTATAAAAACCACGTTTAGACAGATTTAAAAGAAGCGAAATTTGCAAAAAAGATTTACTTTCAGCTTTCAGCTTCCAAACTTCTACAATTTCTTCAGGTGAGAGCGGCAGAGAATTCAATATTTTGATATAACTCGTACAGCGATCTCTACATCTTATACTCTAGGGAAAAAAAGTCTCGCCGATCCTCCACCTATCATGTTTAAGGAGATATTTGCATAAAATCTCATTTGTGCATAAACTTTTGCGACATCACAAAAACTGTTTTCTTGTAATTTCTGATTTTCGTAACGATGATTTTTTCTAAACTTCAGATATATATTTAGGATCATAGTATTCGCCTACAATGGATATTTTAAAGCATTCCGTTGCATAATTTTATTTTTACTGAAATATTTGCGTTGTGTCTAAACTTTTGCGCCCTTAAGTTTAATATATTTATAAATATTCTTAGATACTGCTCCAATTATAATGTACATTTTGCATCTTTTTGCAGCAGTTCAATAATTAAATAAAATGAAAAATTTTTAATTACTGTTTTATAATCGACTTTTTATGTGTAGACACTTACATACAGAGACAAAATCTGAAAGAAAATTTGTTGGAATATGCTATCAGATTTTGTATACGACTGTGCATTAAAAAAATGAGTTCAGAAAATGCATTTTGTGTAAACTTTTAAATTTTAAAACACAGTTTTCATCAACATTTTTGAGATGTAAATATTAAATAAAATTTTTAAACAAATTCAAAATTGATAAAATTTCTAAAATAAGATTAAATGAATGTAATTATCAGACATTAAATTGCTATAATGATAATAAGCAAAAGTAACGCACTGTCATTTAAATAATTAATTTTTAAAATTTTTACACTACATTAAGCTACAACTTTATGGTGCAGAAAAAAAAAATTTCCTTTAACTTTGAAGTATAGTATTTTTTTTGTGTGTTTTGTCGCGATATTTTCTTATAGGTTCAATAATGTTTTCATCACACTATTAAAAGGGTTTAAAATTTTGTTCATTTTAAGAATAGTATGTATAAATGATTATTTGCATACATTTTGAAACATTTACAATATTTCTTTAATAGATATCTACATACAGCATTAACAATTGTTGTTAAAATGAGTTTTTTTATATTAAAGGTTGACCATTAATAGTTTCATATGTTTAGACATCGTGTAAGGTAGACATACCTGCCAGCTACTTTTGTTCGCCAGTAATTTCTAATTCTAAGCTTTGACTTATTTAATGGAAATTTCTCCGATTAGAAAAGGCGAAGATTTCTATTCTAAATAACTTGTGTCTAAAAATCGTAGCAGTTGCCATATGCGGGGGGGGGGGGGCACCAGTGGCCGAGAGCTTCTGCTCTCAAAGCTGGTAGACGGGAGGCGCTGGGTTCGAGCCCAATCGCGCCCGTCTGTCTAATCATTCGGAGCTTTCCGTGGTTTTCTTCGAACCTTGGATTTCCATGCGTAAATATGGGTTAGGTTGCCTTAGAAAGACACCCACGGAGGGAACTCCCCCTCGGGCGTATATCCCTCGTGCAGATAATCGGACGTCAAAAATAATATCACCAACACCACCGTCATATAAGGGGGAGATAGGTATGATTTAGGTTTTTAAACACTTAATTAAAAAATAAACAAACTAATGAAAATGAAAAATATAGCAGCAACTATTTATTGCACAAAAGAAAAAAATTATAAAATTCTATCCCATTTTTACGTATCCATTAACATTACTTTCTATTTTAAGCTGAAAGCTTTTCAATTTTTTTCCAGAACGAAATTTGGGCGAAATATTTTGAACATGTTTCCGAAAAAAAAAAAAAAATTGTACCACATTTTCACAAAAGAAAATTGAAGTGTGAATTTGTTATTTCTTCTCAAACGATAGAAGACAGCAGAATAAATAATGAAGTGGACTAACCATATATCCACGCCACGCCACTTTAACGGTTATTTTTAAATATATTCCTTCTTCCTCAATAAAAGGGTATAACACATGGGAATGAACCATTTTTACCTTTCAAACTATTCAAATTGTGTTCGCTAGAATAAAAACGAGTGTATTCAAATTCACATAAGGATTTTAGTGTGTTGAATGTTGTGAATCGTAAAGAAAACAAAAGCTTGTTAAAAGCAGTTTTCCTTAGCATTTGAAAATTGCTATACATAAGTTTGTGTACGTGTTCGGAGAAATACGATGTCAAAAAGATTTTAAACACAAATAATAGAAACAAATTTTGAATTTTTAAAGATACAGGACAGAGTTTTGACAAGACAGAAATGCGGTAACTATATATTTTTAGAATGAAACTTTAGCCACTCAGAGGCGATTGAAAACTTTATTTTTCAAATGTTTCCTTTAAAATTTTAATTTAAAAATATCTGGAGTGACTCCAAACCACTTTATGGCTATTGGTGACCATAAAGCTCGAAAAAAAGATATAGAGAGAATAATTATAAATTTCTTACTCAGTGAAATCAGCTATATTCGAACGCTCAGCCTCCCGTTTTGAAACTGGAGATGTTACCTTTAGCGCTACTAATACGTGATGACATCACTGCCATATTTATTACTTATAATATGTCATATTTCCTTGGTTATTTTCTGTATAGAATAGTTGGTAAAATTATTTAAAAGTCGATTAAACACGTAGTCCTCTCGCCAACATTAACGGAAAACTATGCAGTTCATGAGATGATCTATAATATATTCGCAATGTGAGAGCTGAATCGGAAATACTGTTTGGGTTTTACCGTGTTCTTACAAACATTTATAAATCGTGATTATAATAACTTTCCTTACGTTATCCGTTTTTGAAAGGTTTTTCATGTAATATTTGTTGCATCCAAAAAGATAGCATGGTGAAAAAAGATATAATGTTGATAGATCTTTTTAATAAAGTGGAGAAAATATTGTCAAGAAATAAATATTGAAAATTCAAATTCAATATTAACACTATAAATATGCATTTTTCAGTGCTATTTTACACATACAGTTTTTGAAAACGTGAAGCAATTAATTTTTTTCATGTTTTTAGAAGCAAATTTGTTATACAAAGTTAGTCAATTTTTTTAAAGTTAATGTGAGATGAATTGGGTAATATTTAATAACAAAATAAATGAACAAAATTATTATAATAACATTTATATTACAGGTGCTTAATGTGCTCTAACTTTATTTATGACAGACGGTATCTTGATGTTATGTTATGTTTTTCATATTCTATAGGAGGATATGTTTAGACTCTGAGTTTTCATACTTACCCTTGTAATAAAAAATTAATTTTTACTTTATTAATATATAATTTACATATTATACATTTGTTATACAAAATACCTAACATTTTGATTATTTTTTCTTGATAATTTTGAATCCATGGTTTCGAAAACTTAATAGATGAGATAAAAAATTAGTTATATCTCCTTAATTAATGCAAAGTGCTCCTTTTAATACCTTCTAAAATATTGGAAAAGTGTTATTGAATTCAGTCTGTCTGACCGTTTGATTGCCAGTAATTAATGCGTGTTTTTGAGGTTAAATATGGTATATCCCCTATTTAAAATGAGATGTGTAGTATTTCTCGCTCGTTTACAGGGACTCTTAAGGAATTTCGCTACATTACGTTCTATGGTGTAAATTCATTTGAAATCTATTTTAAAGATATTGCACTGTTTCAAACATATTGAAATTGATATAGATCAATGAGGTACAGCGCAATATGCTCATTATAGAATACATACTATAGAATAGCTTTTATCGTTCATTTACAGGAGCACACAAAATAATTAGTTTGAAGTAATGAGCTATAATTGTTGTAAGTCATTTTACAGTCATGTTTGAAATCTAACTAAGCTTTTGCATATGACTTTGTGTATAAAATTCAGTAGATCATATATAGGGCTACACAAAAAATAGTACATTTCCTTTTATTGATGAAAATTACTAAGGATGATTTTTCAACTATACAGTATTTATGCATATCTATAAATCATAATAGGGCTCCACAAAAGAATTCAGATACTTTTTCGACTTTAGATAGTAATTCCTGAAACCAAGTATTGTGTTATGTGCTTTCTAATTTATTTACATAGTTATCATAGTTATTAATTATGATCTTCACCTTTATGTAATGGAGATTTCTGGGATTAGATAAGGCGAATATTTCTATTTCAAATAAGTAGTGACTAAATATCGTAGCAGTTGGCAATTTTTTTAACACTTAATTAAAAAACAAATAAACTAATGAAAAGGAAAAATATATTAGCATCTATTTATTTCCCAAAAGAAAACCAGCATACAATTCTGTCCATTTTTTACGTATCCGTTAGCATCATTGCCCACCTTAAACTAAAAGCGTTTGAAAGGTTTTACAGAACGAAGTTTCTGAAAAATATTTTGAACCTTCTTTCCAAAAAATAAATTATACCACATTTTCGTAAACGGAAATGGAAGTGTGAATTTGTTATTTCTTCTCAAAAGATAGAAGACAACAGAATAAATAATAAAGTAGACTAAACATATATCCACGACACTTTAACGGTTATTTTCAAATATATTCCTTCTTCGACAATAAAAGGGCATGCCACATAGGAATACACAATTTTTACTCTTCAAAATATTCAAACTGTATTCTCTTTGATAAAAACGAGTGTATTCAAATTCAAGTAAGGATTTTAGTGTGTTGAATATTCTAAATTGAAAAGAAACGAAAAACTTGTTACAAGCAGTTTTCTTTAAAATTTGAAAAGTGCTGTGCGTAAGTTTGTTTGCGTGTTTGAAGAGAAACGATGTCAAACAGATTATGAACTTAAGGAATAGAATAAATTTTAAAAGGTATAGGACAGAGATCTGATAAAGCAGAAATGAGCTAACTGTCTATCTTTACAATGACACTTCAGCCACTCAGAGAATTTTATTAAAAAATTTATGGAGTGACTTCAAACGACTTTATTACCATTGGTGTCCATAAAGTTAAAAAAAGAGAGAGAGAGAGAGAGTTTTTATAAAATTCTTACCCAATAGAGTCGGCTATTTTCAAACGCTGAACCGTTTTGAAACTGAAGATATTATCTTTGCGCTACTAATGCGCGATGACATCAAAGCAAAATTTCTCACTTATCTTTTGTTACATTTTCTTGGTTATTTTCTGCAAAAAATTATTGATAAAATGATTTAAAAGTCGATTAAATACGTAGTCCTCTCGCCGACATTTACGGAAAGCTATGCAGTTCTTGAGATGGTGATCTATAACATATTCGCAATGTGAGAGCTGAATCGAAAATACTGTTTGGGTGTTATTGTGTTCGCACACACATTTAGAAATCATGATTATAATAACTTTCCTTACGTTATGTATTTTTGAAAGGTTTTTCATATAATATTTGTTGTGTCTAAAGCGATGGTATGGCAAAAAAATAAAATGCCTAGGGATTTTTTAAAGAAATGGAAGAAAGTATTGTCAAGAAATAAATATTGAAAATTGAAATTCAATATTGGCACTATAAATATGCATTCTTTCAATGTTATTTTACACATACAGTTAATTTTTTTAAATGTGACATAATTAATTTTTTTCACGTTTGTAGCAGTAAATTACTTACAAAAAATTAGTAAATATTTTTTTCAAAGAGTTTAGAAGAGATATAATGGGTAATATTTAATAACAAAATAAACGAACCGAATTTTAATAAAATTTATATTACAGGTTTTTAATGTATCTAAATAGATTTAGGGCAGATGATATTTTAATGTTATGTTATATTTTTCCAGTTATATATGAGGATATGTTTAGACTCAAAGTTTTCATTCTTAGTCTTGTAATTAAACAATAACTTATCACTTATGAATATATCGTTTATACATTATAAAATTTGTTTTAGAAATTGCCTAACATTTTGATTATTTTTTCTTGATAATTTTGATCCATGTTTTTGAAAACTTACTCAATGTGATAAAAATTAGTTATATATCTTTAACTAATGCGAAATGGTCCTTTTGACACTTTACAAAATAATTGAAAATTGTTAATGAATTCTGTTTGTCTGCCCTTTTGATTGCCAGTAATTCATACGTGTTTTTGGGGTTTAATATGGTCAATTCCCTATTTAAAGTGAAGTGTATCGTATTTCTAATTCGTTTACAGAGACCCTCAAAGAATTTCGTTACATTACGTTCTTTGGGGTAAATTCATTTGCAATCTGAAAGATATTATACTATTTCCAACATATTTAAATTGATATATATATAATATGATGTTCACTATAGATCAATGGTGTGATGTCATCACTTATTAGTAGGGCAAAGGTAACATCTAAAGTTCCAAACGGGAAGTTCAGCGTGGGTCTTTCCATACAAAATTAGCAAAAATTTTAAAAAGTCGTGGCCAAATAGCAACCGATTTTAATGACATGTGGTAGACTGATTCAATTCATATTTAAACAGAGCTATGCAAAATATCTTGAAAAAATTTTTTTGGCAGTTCTGGCCATTTAAAAAACGTGTCACACAGGATGGTATATGTGCAGTCGTTCAAAGTTGCAAGTTTGAAGTTCAGTATCTATTCGACTGAAAATAAATTAAAAATTTATTTAATATTGTAATCTCTGGAAAATCATCGTAATATTTATATAGTAATTATAATTTGGTAACACCATTGTTAATCCTAAATTGGTTGTAAAGAATGAAAATTTGTCAATTTTGAAAAAATTAAAAATGTTATAAAAACCAAAGGAATTTAAAAACATAAGTGAAATACATGCCTGATGTAGTGTTACCCTTGAAAATCACATTGCTAAAGTTTGGAATTTGACATTTATTTTCTTAATCTTCAAAATAGCTTTGAAAATTACAAAATCGCAATTTTTCCTCTTATGCAAGTACAAAAAATCAAATTAAGGAAACAATATTACATAAACAATATTGCATAAGCATAAAGATCAATAAGCCCATGATATGCTTCAAAAAATTCAAGATTGTCTTTTGATTCCTAAAATAACAGAATTGGGTTCAAAAAGATAATATTTGTTACATTCTACATTTCATTCCATAATGACGTACATAGTAAGCTTACAATATATTTTTTCCTATCCATTTCATAACATTCTGATTTTAGCGTTTTCTCTATACATCTTTACTAGAAAATATCTTTAAAAATACGATATATCTTTAAAAAATCTATAGGATTATATTTCGGCTTTCAGTTAGACAATTTATGTTTATTTGGCGAAGAGTAATCGCAGTTCAAATTTGTGAGCCTTTTGAGAAAAAAAATTATGCTGCCATCTATATGGATTTAAGAATACTATATATATATAATTATTTGTTCAACTAAATCATTTGTTCTACTGCAATTTAAAATATTCTTGAAGTAATATAAACTGAAGGCAAGAATGAAAGTTTCAATATTTAAAATATACACTTTTATCTATAGTCTCAAATATTTTTTAAATTTTAAGAGCTTCCCTACGTGTCCAAACAAGTAATAGAATTATTGCCTTTTCCCCTCAAAATTTTGCATTACCTATTTTTATTCTCATTAAGGAATAAAAAGACATGGATGAAAGTTTCTATATTTAAAATATGTAGTTTTATCTATGCCGTTAAATAATTTTAAATTTTTTAGAGCTTTCCTTCATGTTCAAACAAGTACGAGAAATATTTGTTTTTCCCTCCAAAATTTTTCATTATTTATTTTTTTCCCATTAAGGTATAAAAAGACAATTATTAAATTACACCAATCTGTAACTTATTATTCAATTTTCATTATAAATAATTTTTGATATAGCCTTTCCTTTCCTAACGCTAATAATAAAAATTGAAATTTCAAGCAAGTAGACAAAATATCGATTTTGTATCAACTTTTAATGTAAGTTTTAATGTTTAAATAAGCAATCCTGAAATCTATTATTTTGCATTTACTCATAAATTGATATGATCTACTTATATGCTGCTTTTCATTGAAATGTATGACATGTGAGACAGAGCTGGTTTTTCTCATTTTGTATGGAATGACCCGCGTTCGAATATAGCCGATTCCATTGAGTAAGAAATTTGTGAAAATTTTCTCTGTATCTTTTTTTCTAACTTTACGGACGCGAATGGTCATAAATTAATTTGGAATCAGTCCAGATTTTTTTTTTTTTTTTTTTTTTTTTTATAAAATTTTCAATTCCCTCGAACTGAGTGGCTAAAGTATCATTGAAAGTTATGTAGTTAATTCATTTCTGTCTTGTTCTGTCATCTTTAAAAAATCAAAAATTCTTTCTATTCTTTGAGTTTACAAACTTTTTGACATCGTATTTCTTCAAATAGGTAAACAAACTTATGCATAGCACTTTTCCAATACTGAGGAAATCTGCTTTTAAATAGTTTTAGTTTTCTTTACAACTAACAATCTTCAACACACTAAAATCTTTACGTGGATTTGAATACTCTTGTTTTTATTGAAACGAACACAATTTGAATATTTTGAAAAATAAATCTGGTGAATTTCCTTTTGGAGTAACCTTTTATAGTCGAAGAAGGAATATATTTGTAAATAGCTGTTAAAGTATTGTGAATATATGGTTTGTCTACTTCATTATTTATTCCGTTCTCTTTTATAGTTTAAGAAGCAATAACTAATTCACGCCTCAATTTCCAGTTACGAAAATATGGTACTATTTATTTTTCGGAAACAAGTTTTAAAATATTTCGCATGAATTTCGTTCTTAAAAAAAAATTCAAAAGCTTTCAGTTTAAAGTAGAAAGTAATTCTAATGATTAAGTACGCGTATTTTCTGTTGTGTAATAAATAAATGCTGTTATATTTTTCATTTTAATTGGTTTATTTATTTTTAGGGTTCCGTACTTAAAAAGTAAAAACGAAACCAGTATAACACCACTTCTGTGTCTGTCTGTCGCAGTCATTTTACTCGTAAACTATGGAACTTGGAAAGTTCAAATTGGCTGAAGTAAAAAAGGCTATTGACCTACATATTTATAGATTATTATCCAGTCACAAATATATTTAGGGAAAATGTAGAGGGGCTAATTAAATTGCATGAAAAAAAAATAATTTTCTTTATATATCTTTTGGGGAATCGTGTGGAAGCTTTCGTAACGCCGAACACAAAAATAAATTTTTTTTAAATTTTAGGTATTATATTTTCAGAGATATTGGTTAAAATGCCGTTCAAAAATATGTTCCCCTTCTACTATTTCCGATTCTACTGAAACTAAAATTCTGAGACAAAAAAAAAAAAAAACGGGTGGTAGAAGTTGATTTAAATCTTGCAGGAAAACTATAGCGATTACCCTTGGTCACATAGTTTTGAGCAAATCGCATTTTTCCGTTACACTCAAATTTCGATTTGCGGGCGTTCAGCAAAAGGGTTGAGGAGCTCTGGAGGTACATATAGTCACAGAAGTATAAAAGGATTGTTGATAACAATCGAAAAAAAGAAATGTCGATAGTTAGCCGAAATACTAACACTTAAAGACACCGACGGTTTGAACATACATAAAGACACGGAAGGCATACTCTATACGCCATCGGCTTTTAAAGCCTAGATAACAATTTTTAATGGTATATTTGTGTAATGCAATGCTCAGTAGTAGTATAAAAGCAATAAACGTCAAACTGTTAAAACTTTCAGTGGCAAAGCACTCCATTCCTGAAAAGGTGAAATGAGGGAATGACACCGGAATTTACTAACAAATTTAATTGGAAATAAGAAATAGCTATTTGCCATATACATAATAAACAAAATTTTTTTAAACCGAAAATCTGGTGTCATTGTGGCATTTCGGAATTAAAATTAAGTGGTTTCATAAACGTACCATCGTACCTGAACAGGTTAAAAACAAACCAATTTAATTAGAATGAATCACATAATTACTATGGTATTCGCGACAAGTTTGCATGGAGTGGGTCTCTCAATACGCCACCCGTGTCTTTAAAGGTTAATTAAAAACTGATCTGGAAAAACGCGACGCGGATTAAGGTGGCGTTGCAACTTTGCGACCTCCTTTCGAAGCACACAGTGCCAAATTTGAACTTTGAATAAGAGTTTTGTTTTAGGTACACTATAAAAAGAAAAGTTTATTACTACGCTGAATTTGGGTTTATGAAATGCTAAATAAAGTTTAAATATGCACTACTTTTATTGGAAGCATCGAATTAAGTTCATGATAAACAGATTAGGATAAGATTAAAAATAGAGTTATACAGGATAGCAATATTTGATACTATGCTTCATATCTCTCTGAACTTTTTTATAGCATATCTATTTATATTTTTCCAATATATACAGCTATACACTACGTTGTATAGTTTTTGTTTTTTACAAAGTCTTATTATTCTTTTAGCAACGATTTTTTTTTTGTATAATACAGTTACTAATTAATATGTTTTTTGTACGTAACCCTCTGTTGCGAGTAATATTCGCACTTGACCGTTTATTTAATTAAGTGTTAAAAATTTAATTATAGCCACTATCCACCGTATATGGCAAATGCTACGATATTTATCCACAAGTTATTTCGAATAGAAATCTTTGCCATATCTAATTGTAGAAATGTCTACTAAATAAGGCGAAGCCTATTAGAATTAGAAATTACAGATGGCCAAAAAACTTTGCAGTTGGCGGATAAGTCTACTTTGCACGATGTTTAAACATACCGTTCGAACTGTAATATCGGAAACGACATTTTAAGTAAAATTATTAATGCTGTATATAGATATCCATTAAGGAAATATTGTAAATGTTGCAAATTGTATCGAAATAATCATATATGCACATTTTTAAAAATGCTCAAAAATTTCAACAGTTTTAATAGTGCGATGAAAATATTATAGTAAGAAAATATCGCGAGAAATCACAAAAACACAACATTTTACAAAAGTGTCAAACAAAATTGACATTTTTTTTGGCAACATAAAATTGTAGCAGAATGCAGCGCAAAAATTAAGAAAGTAATTATCTTGACTAAGTATCACTGAAATATATGTTATATAAAAATTTTTACTTTTACTATTCATTTAAATTATTCAAAATTGCCGGCCTATTCATTATTTCCTTTTTTTTAATACGCTCTATTATTTATTTCTAGTTAAATTCCTATAATTTTAAAACGCGTATCTTAATAATAGATTTATTCCAAAACGTAATCTAAACTTTTAATCCCTTCATTAATTTTTATCGTCTACCAAACTGTAAAGTTCTGAACGCAGTTATTTATTTTTCGAATGTTTATCAAAGCCATTTTTACATTTTTATTCTATTTCATCTCATTTTCCAGCCCGCGAGGCGTCAGCCTTTTCACATCGAAATCATTCCATTAGCGGCGCCGGGATTCTTTCCTGTGACGTTTCTTGATCGCTCTCCATTGGCTGAGTGTCGGATCCCAGTTTCACTTCGAGGCTCGTTCGTGATTTTGGTTGGTTTAGCCTGAAGTTTCCATTTCAATCGGAATTCCTCCGCTCATTCTAATAAATAGCGAAAGCATGAGCTCAGAACCAGAGATTTTTGTGCTGTTTGATTGTTTACATAACCTGTTACCCGGTGTCCTTAGCCATGTAGAATATTCATTTCGTGAATTAACATCTATTTAGCATGAGTAACTAGTTTATGCTCGAGTGGAATGCTCTGATTTCTCATCCTGCGGAAATTGTTTAGTGTTGGTATGTTCTGATGGAATAAACAGTTTTCCTATGACTACGTTTCCATGTGTTTAATTGGGAAAACCCCCGATTTCTTCATACGCCTGCTTTCACCACTCACGCGGCCTAACCTACCTTGTTTTCATAATAAAATAATAAGTGTTTGATTGGACTCTAGAAATATTAACATCGCTCTACAGCTGCTAAATTTTCACAGAGTTGACACCTTCACTAGCAATGCTTGTGCTAAGTGGTAGGATTGCTTACAACATCACCAACGGCTGATTAAAATGTGGTATGAATCCAGAAATATGCAATAAAAAGCACTACATGATATCTCGACGTAACCTATTAAATTGTTTCGTAACATATATATATATTTGTATTATTTCTGGAATTTAATATTTGCAATTTTCCTGTGTACTTGATTTAAATTTGATGGTTAAATATTCCATTAGGTTTGCATTCAGTCTCGGACTAAGTATCTAGAATATTGTTATAAAAGTAGCATGATTTAATATCGATAGAATATCGAACTTTGATACATCTTTCCAGGACGACATAAATTATTTGGTTCTTGAACTGAATTGAAATTTAAACCATTTATTTTAATATCTGATTGTCTATAAAATGTTTTCTTTACTCAGTTGGTTTTATTCTTCAATTTTTATTATCTTGGATATATTATTGTTTCTAATTAAAATTGTACAATTTAATTTAAATTTGTACTTCGAATATATATATTGATTTTGAATACTATTATATTAAATTGTTTACTTAAATACCTTAACATTAGTTTTAATTTTAAAATGATGTAAGAACTTGAATTTATTATTTGTTAAATGAAAACGAGGTTATGTGTATTGAAGTTATATACGTAATTGTTAAAAACAAAGTATGATATATTTTTTGGAAAAATTTTGATGAACGCCCACGACGAGGCAGGATGTTCATAATTTATTGAATCACGTGACTTTGGACGGAGTTTTGACTGTCACATACGCTGTTACGTAATTATACAATCGTAATTAATTACGTACTGGCGATATTGTTTTTCATTCTGATGGAATAAATTTATCTCGAAAATGAAGCTATGCTTGATATGCTCCCCTGGAATTTATCATAAGTCTTATTTAAGAGTTAAATATTTTAATTGTTGTGTTTACGTTTGTTCTTAATAAAATAAAGAAAAGGCATCAGGATTTTCATTTTGAATATTTTCAACACGGCACTTCAATCGTGAAATATTACTTGTCTATTACTTTCGAAATCATGAAACTTTTCTGTTTATATTTTTTATTAGAGCATAGATTTTTGTGAAGCAACATTATGTGACAGATCTGAGTAAGTTTTGAAGCAAAAAATGTGTAATAACAGAGTTGTTTATAAGTCTTTGTATTTAAACAGATATTTAAACTATATCGTGCATTTGCTTATAATAGTTTTCAATTTCATCAGACGTCTTAGAAATTTTCTCTTTAAGAAAAATAGCAGGTACATATCATACGAGATATCAAACGATAAACATAAAGCATGAATATCATAAATATCAGTGGATTTTTTTGTTTTATTAGTTCAAAAGTTTTTCTGTGTTTCCAAAGTAAAATATAATAATATGGTAGAAGGAAAACAGGCCCGCTGTCTCAACTGCTTAAAGATAGACCGAAACGATAAAATAAATGGCAATTCAAATATAAATCTGATAAAAGAAGAACTATTCCAGAATTCAAAGTGAAAGTTATATTCCGTAATTTGTGATTGTGTGACATGTATTTCTTTTTATTTCTTTCTTTTTTTTTTTTTTTTTGGCATGCATGCATTGAAAATAATAGTAATTTTCCAAAGTAATATCACATTTATTTTATAATATAATGGTATTTCTTTTGCAAATCTGAAACGGATTCTAACGATATCTTATATTAACGATAACGAAACGATATCTTATTGATAAACAACAAAATACTTAGTTTACAGAAAACACATTTTTGATGAAAACAAGAACATATGTTTTCAGAATTAGAGATACAATTCATTATTAATAAAACAACATGTAATTTTCCTATTTGTACTTAAACTGTAATTGTACTACAGGCCTACCACAAGCGACTATTTTATTATTCCGTTTGCACCATTATTTAAAAAAATACATTTTGTTGTATGTTTGTCTTGTAAATGTTATCAAAGCGTATGTAAAAGATTTTTGCTTTGAAAAACGTGGAGCGAAATACAATTAAAAAATAGTCGCCTGTGGCAGCCCTGATACTATGAACGAACAAATGCTCTTTTTTATAAAATGAAAGTTTTTCACAGAAATAAATATTTAATAGTGTTTATGAGATACAGGAATATGAGCTCTTTTTTTTTATAACAACCAATATAACAGAACATTTACACAGATAAATTTTTTAAACTCTTTATTCAAATGTTCATATAACTTGCATACACACTATGAAAACTTAATTAATAGTTCAGGAATAAATTTTACATCTTGTTTAAAGTAACCTAGATAAATAAACAAAATGTTCACATGAAAATTTATTCTTCATCTATACAGGATGTCCCAAAAATATTAAAACACAGTTTGATTTTTTACCTGATAGATACATGTAGGCAATGTAAATGGCAAAATGTTCAAAATAATTTGTAAATTAACATTTTGTTCGGGAAATAGTTCTACCTTTAACCTTTTCTAAGTTACAATTAATATATATTTATACGGTACCTGTAAGTAATATTTAGAATAAAATTTGCCTTACTTTGACAAGTAAAACAATAAAAATTCCATTCTGTTACAACCACATTTCACCAAGGTATGATGTTTCAAAGTTCATGAAATTTCTAAGATTCACTAATACTGGACAAACTATTTTTGCGCCGAAAAGCTCCATGATTATTTTTAATTCAAAACATCCAAACTCAGTGAGTGTTGATCGTAAAAGAATAGAATTTTTGTTGTTCTACTTGTCACAGCAAGAAGCCAAAAATTCTAAATATAACTTAGGAACCATCACACGGTTCCTGGTCAAAAAATTGTAACTTTTTGAAAATGAATAACATGAATACTTTTATCACCCTAATCTTAATTCCTACCTCAGTTGAACACTTTTGCAATTTACATTGCGTTCAAATCTTTTTCGTGATGCCTTGTATACTGTACTTTCTTCAAATTTCTATACCACCTGTTTCAGTAGCAAGGTTACAAACTCCATAGTTGGAAGAGAACGCTTCAGTAAACATCAATTCATGTTTGGAGGAAACCAGGCTTCCAACCCATAATTTCAGAGAGAAAGACAGAGTGCCTCGCTCATATCCATGAATAGATTTTTGTTCTTAAATTTTACTTTCAAATGACAACGGAACCACTTTTGGTGAAGCTTGCACCTAGCATTCAGACCTGTTGTATTTTGGAGCTCTATAGGCCAAAGTTCTATAAAATCTATAAAATTTGTCTACAAATATCGTATTAGAAATAATTTTGTAGGCGTTTAATCTTAAAGTAAAGAATTTTTAATGTTAATCAATGTAACTCGCTTAAGATGACCCGGGAATCGCATAAAATGTATAAAAGTGTATATTCGAAAGCCAAAACACAGTGTATCACGAATGTAATAAATACCGTAATTTGAAAATAGAATAAAATATTCTAAATATGAAAGAACAACAAAATTGTCAAAATGAAGCAACTTAATTCAAATAAATTGTAAAACAAAAAAGTGTTGAAATAATATTACAAAAATCTCACGTAATTGACTTAGCAATGGGTGAGTTTGACGCCGCTTTATTCCGATCGTATGTAATAACGCTCCAGCACACTCTGGTTTCCGGTTGTCCTTCTAGACTAGGGGTCGGCAAGTAATTTTAAGTGGGATCCAAATACTTTTGAAAACTTTTATCGAGGTCCAGAGAATAAAAAACACTTAATTAATATAAGTAATTATTACTTTAAAATTTTTATTTTTACATACATATTCACATAATATAAAATAAAAAAGTCAGGTATTCGTTGTGAAAAAATTACTATATAAACAGGTATACGTTCTGAAAAATTTTCCATACACATAATAAAATAGAAAAGGCAGTTATTCGTTGAAAAATTACACTTGCGGTCTTGAGCCAGTTTGATTCAAGAGGTGAGCAGCTAATTCGAAAGTGTTTTCAAAGTGGGCATCCGTTAATATCGATCGATATTTCTTCTTCAAAAAATTCTCTGTGTTCTTTCACATACATATTTAGAGCGAGGCATACTGGCCAGCTTAATAGTTAGTTTTTTGCAATTTTCATACTTTTCTGAGACATGTAGTGTTGACTTTTTTCACCCCAAAATTCTTCAAGGGATGCAGTTTTAAACTTTGCATGGAAATATCTTCTTGTAAGTCAAATATTTCCATTTGAAGGTTTTTCAAGACTGAACAACTTCGAGACAGATAAGTCCATTCTGTAGGTGCAGCGATTTCATAAAGCAAATTAAAGAATTGAGAAAACTTACCTATCTCTGAAAGTCGTGGAATCTTGCTTCAAATTCTCTCATAAGATCTGACATAAAGCATTGCAGTGTGTATTTCCGAATTCTTCCTTTTATTATCAAGAATTTTTGTAAAATGAAAAATCCTTATTTGCAATACCTTTTTCAAAGGTCCAGGTTCGGACTTACGCGGTCCGCCAGTTGCCGACCGTGGTTCTAGACTCTTAGTACCTTGTGTAAAACCCATGAATAACCTACAACCTGAAGTCCGATATCTGGAGGTGTCCTCTATTCAGAGGTAAAAGTAAGCAAATATGTATGTGTTGGAAAATGAAAAAAGTATTCGCTAAATAGAGGTGTCCGCTATTCTGGAATATCCATTTTGATGTCATATTATCAATGTGTACATACATAATATTATATAAATAACGAATATCTGCATGTTCTTATTTACGACACCCATATATATAGTTGTGTGAACATGTCAATACTGCAATATTATCCCCTTCTGTACTTTGCCCTATATAAAACACAAACTGCTTTTCAAACAATACTTCGGATAAAATAATTCTAAATAGGCTTATCAATGCAAAATCTTTGAACCTTAAATAAGCAATAATAACTAAGTGGACAAAACAAACAAATTTGAGAAAAATATTGTTGAAGAATATTCAAGCAAAAATATCTTAATTTTGACACTTTGTAATGAGAACTGTTACATCTACATAATAGAAATAACAGATAATTAATTATCTAATTTAATAACCTTCTAACAATTATGGAATGGGGAATGTTCCCAGTCATAACATTCAGATTACTTTAAAAATTTATCAATTCTAAAAATGCATTCTAAATGTAGAGAAAAATTAACTAGGAGCTAAAAAGTGACATCATTCGAAAGTTGCAACTGTTTAAACGTGGGTCCCAGCTGCAAATCACTTATGTTGTTTCAATACTTGACTGTTAAGTTTTTATTAATAACGTTTAAGTAGAACAAAAAAATAGCCAAAACTATAAATATATTTTTTGAATAGGTAAACTTATTAAACGTAACAACAACAACAACAATAATAATAATAATAAAAAATATTGTGGTCTGTTTGTAAATAAAATATCATTATCGATCTGCTTATCACAAGGTTTCAGTCTAAGCAGGAAAACTAAATATTTTTTAAAAAATAAAAGAAAATGCATGAATGATGAAAGAAATCTTTTCTGTATTCGTATAGCTGATTTCATAGTTCAGTAAATGTTGCGTCTACTTTATCTTGCAAATAATCAAGCCTATATTAATAATTTAATATTTAAAAATTATATGATGTAGGGGTTAAAAAATATTCTATAGAGACCAGAAGAAAACGTATTCTACAAGGTGAGGTTAAGGAGTCTCAGGGCTCTTAAAGCTTTAAAATTTTTGAAATTTTAATTTTTTAGATGTTAAACTCCTATCTTTTCTGAACATATATTCTAGAAATTCTCATTAGAACAGAAATTATGTCGTTTAGCATTATACCCGCTCATTAGCTGAAACGGCGTTTCCGAAACTATGAAGTCATTTTTCTCCAAATGACGTTTTTGGACATAACCCGCACGATATCTCGAAAGCTTCTGAATATTTTTTCATGAAATTTTCACAACATATGTTTCATGTTAGTCTGTATAAACGAAACCTAAAATTTCCTTTTTATTGTCGAAAAAAGTATTTTTTAGGGGATTATACTGTAGAAATTTTCTAAATTTTGCATTAGCTAAATACAACTTCGTATTAAGAATATAAAAATGTCTTAAATACAAATTTATTTAACTTCAGGGTAATTATTTTAATAATTTTGAAGCATAAGTAGGCACCAAAAATTTCATTCTAATAACACAATTTATTATATAGTCCTGCGCGTAATCTGTCATGCTAATTTTCTGCTCGTCAAATGTATGACAGTTTGAAGCGCGCTGTAAATGTTAATTCTGCGTCTTGCAATTTTTTAAATAGTACATGAAATGAAAGAACATACTTATATCTTTCATCCCAGTGAAAATTGTGTTTTAAAATCAAATAACATTTTAAGATATTAAGTGTTGAAAATGGTCTTTTTTTTTCTTGTTTTTCCATATTTGTCTGAATACTGTTTAAATATAGAAAATCTAACTTTTAAAATATTTTTCTAGAAAGCTTTTTTCTTTTAAAAGTTTTAGCATTCGTGTTTGACATTAAATATACATTTCTGCTCGTTTCATTTTAGATTTTTTTATTTTATTTACAAGGTACATTTCATTGTCGTATCAGTATAGTCTTTTTTGCGCAATTTTATTAGTGACTGACAAATAATTTTCTGAATGACTGAAGGATTATGTGGAAAAATGAGAGCGTAAAAAAAAGTTTTGGAAAATATTTGGAAAGTTTTGTGCATTTTTTCGTCATTACATTCGTCATTTTATCGTAACATTTCGTCAATATGCATGTTATGAATAGTTAAAGGTCAATTTTTTTTAGATTGGAACTATTGCTATTTACTTTCTTGAATTTTTTCACAGAAAGAAAGAATACTGCAAAGTTTTTTTTAATTTTTGTAACTATTATAAATAATTGTGTCATTTTTTAAGTGATCAAAGTTGCAGTTTTAAAATTGTGGCTGTAGCGATATGCTTTCGTTATTTGTTTTTCAATAAACGAAAGAAGGGAATATGTGCAATTATTTACAAAAAATTTTAATTGTATTTATTGTATAAAACTAATTATATAGGTTATCAGTAGTTTCCGTAGTATTGAATTTTTATTTATGACTGTAGTGATTTCTTTCTTTCCTTTTTTTTCTAAACAAGAAAAAGAGAAATAAATCTCGAGATGATTTTTATGATTGCTGTAACTATGTACATATTATTGTATATATATACATATATTTAGGCAAAACGCAATATAGAGTTTAATAACGCCAACCATTTAACACAATGGATAAACCTCGACGATTAAGGCAATACCTTTCAATTATGCCACTTGAACTATATGTTAAATGCAATCGTATAACCAAAATTTTATGAGTTAATGAACAATGAATATCTTCGTTTAATTTGATTTCTGTTTATTAAATAATTGTTCATTAAAGTTGCCTTTAGTAACATTTCATAAAATATTGCAGAGAAGAGCGCATCACGGAAGTAAAACTAATTTATTTTATTTTACCGAATAGCCAAAAATTCTATTGCTTACAATGAATCTTTATTTACTGTTTATTTACTCAGATATTCGAAGTGGATTCTTTTTTTAAAAAATTCTGGGTTTTCATGTAATGAAGCAAGACTTTGTCCGTACATTAATTTTATTGCATAAAAAAATATTAGTTTAAAAAAAAACCTTTGATTTGGGGAGAACAGGAAACACGCTGTCATCCATCAAACATTAGTGAAAGATGTTCATTAGGAAAAGGCAGTGTCTGTGTTTCGGATGGTATCTCTTTGGATGGGCGTACAGACCTCCGTGTCTTTCCATGTGGAACTGTGAATGCTAACGTCTATAGAGATGACATTCTTGATGCTTATGTCAGTAGTGATGTGACTGTTATATCTGTAGCATGTGCATAGTGAGTTTGTAAGCGGAAATTCCTAAACGGCAGTTCCGATTGGGTATTGAAGTTAATCGATTTTTAAACCATTTTTTAACCGATTCTATACGAAAATTCCGCAGGTCAATGGAACAGCGTATAAGTGATAAACAGTGTTGCGATATCATTAAGCATTAGTAACGCAGATGTAACTTCACCTTTTTCAAAAAGGCAGGTGCAGCGTTCGAATCCAACCTAATCCATTGCGTCATAGATTTATATATACACACATATACATATAAATCTCTCTCTCTCTCTCTCTATATATATATATATATATATATTCTTTACCTTCTGTGTTCGGAAAGTTCAGTGGATTTACTAAAGACTTTTTTTACATTATCATGCTTTTTTTCTCCAAGAAAATACGAGTATTTTTTGTATAAACAATAATAACAAAAAATATTCGTCACTTCGGCAACCGAGTTTTTTTTTTTTTTTTTTTTTTTTTTTTTTTAATTACACAAGTAAAACGAAATAAGTGATTTATTACATGAAAAAATTATAGGTATAGATTCTTACCTTTGTGTTTTTCTGGATATCTAAGTGAAATCATATTTAATATTAAACAATAATTTTATTTGAACAAACTGAAATATTTTACAAAGAATGTGTATAAAAAATGTAAATATTAGGCGTATTACTCCACCAGTACTGAGATTTGGACATCAAGTTGCTCACCGTGCTCAAATTTAATCCTTTCTTACGCCAGTATATCATTGGCAAACGTTAATTGTATCCGTAAATATATTTATTAGTAACCCATTGCGTATAAAAATATTCATGTGTATGATTCAAACATATCATATGAAAAATTTGCGTCAATGAAACTGACGTTATCTTAAAGCTTGAAACTTATTTTTTTCATTGATAAAATAATAATAATATAAAAAATGATGATGATGACGTTGATATTGCGCCAAAATGATTTGATTTCCTTTTCTTTCCATCAAGTAATTAAAACAATTAGAGACTTTATGAGTTACTTTATACTTTATCTTAATTTTTTGCGCTGATTACCTGTCATGCGTCTCACTTTACTTTGCAAAAAAAACTATCGATTTAATTAATGAAGTTTCTTTTTAATAACATAAAAAATGAAATTAATAGAAATATTATTAATATAAATTTCATTTAAAATAATAATTATTTTTGGTACTAGTTTAGGTGTAAAACTGTTGCTTTATTAAAATTACTAGCTGAGCAACCCGGCGTTGCCCGGGCACGTAGTAATATCCTTAAATGAACCTGAAATTTGTACTGCAAAATCTCATAAAAAGACCCAATCTCGAGTCGAACAAACCTCGAAACGGATCCCTGCTGCCTACAGTACCGTTTAGCAGGCATTGCAAACGCATTGCACAAGCGTGCACGCAAATTTTGCACGCATTGCAAAATCGTGCAAAAAAAAAAGCAATCTCAAATATTTTAGTTCCACATTCCACCACCAGGGGGCGAACTCTATTCTTAATAAAATTGTTTTGAATGAAACTCCATTAAACAACCTACTCATAGATACATTACTCAAGGGGGTGATGGACTTAATCAAGAATTTAAGATATTTGTTGAAATTACTTTTCGAAAATAGTGATAAGTACATTTTTGAAATTTATTATTAAATAAGTAATATTTATCGCAGGGCTCTGTCAAAAATCTGCGTCTAAGACGGTAGATAACAGTACGGTTTTAAGTATTTGATCGCGCCACCATAAAAAAACATTATTAGCACGAATTTAAGATGTTTGTTCAAATTACTATTCGAAAATAGGCGTAAGTACACTTTTGAAATTTTATATTAAATAAGTATTATTTATCCCAGGGTTCTGTCGAAAATCTGCATCTAAAACGGTACAGTTTTAAATATTTGATCGTGCCAAAATAAAAATAAAAATTATTGCCCCACCCCCTCCGCCTATAATTTGATGTCCCGTACTCTTTAAATTATGTGTTATAAACTATCTGGAAGTTTTAGATTAAATAAGTAACATTTATCCCAGGGCTCTGTCAAAAATTCGCATCTTTAACGGTAGGAAACGGTACGAGTTTAAATATTTGATCGCTCCCTCCTAAAAGATTTTATTCCCTGTCCCCGAAATTTGATTCCCCCTACTCTTTAAAATCTTTGTTGTGAATTATAATTTATCTGAAATTTACAAATTGATCGTTTCATAAGTTTTCTGAATTTTAACATAATCGCGTTTCAGCATTTCCTTTCCTTTTTTAAAATCGAAATTTTTATAAAATAAACTTGCGGATCGATTTTTATAAAATTTTGACATTATTGATGCATAACTTTAAAATCTCTAAATGGTGTACAGTAGAGCGCCGGTTATCCGAACAAGTCGAGACCGACCCTACTTCGGATAAGCAAAAGTTCGGATAAATGAACAGACAATTTAAGGGATCTTCCTGACCTTACTAAAATATTCACGCTTTATCCACGGTTCGGACTGACAGCACTAGATACTGCTGGCATGTTTAAAAATTGATTTTGTCTTTTTATTTTATTTTATTTTATTTTATTTTATTTTATTTATTTATTTATTTTTGCTTTCTTTTTTATATAATTTTCTGAACTCCAGAGATTATAATTTAGGCAAAACAGCTTTCGATAGTTGCTTGCTTCAAACAAGGCAATATTTTCAATGCTGCCCTATCTCGAATTCTTCTGAAATACGTTAGTTGAATAGGATCAGCATTCTTCAACCATTCGAGCCATTTCATAGCTGTTTCCAAACATTCAAACCTGGGTCATTTTGACAGCATTCGTTTTTATTTTCTTCAATTTCTTTTTCGTCTTGAATCTCATCCACAATCTCATCATCATTTAAAAGCTGATATCCAGGTCAAATAGGGTGTTTGAATAGTTGGAAGTTCGTTTTAAAAAAATTTTTTGAGAGAAATAGGCTATTTGAATAGTTGGAAGTTCGTTTAAAAAAATTTGTTGAGAGAAATAGGCTGTTCGGATAATTGGAATTTAAGTTAAAAAAATTTTTTGAAGGAAATTGGCTTTTCGGATAATTGGAAGTTCGGTTAATTGGAGTTCTGATAATCGGCGCTTTACTGTATTTTAAAAAATTTGACGACTTTCCAAATAACCCTAGTATAAAAATCATTTGTGGTTTCAAAAAACTTGCTTTTAAATGGAGAATATGAAAACAATCATCCAAATATTGAAATAATAATTAATATCTAAGGTTGCAATTGAGTGACTGGGAAGAAATTTACATATCTGAAATCAGTGGAAAATTTTACATCCGGATGCATAAAAATTAATTCTAGAAATTCAATATTTGAAAAATTTTACAGGTCATCTATAAATGCTACTACCCGCCAGCACCAGCCAATCTGCTATTCAAAATACCTGTTATCGCTAAGAAAGATTTCCCAAAATCAAATGTTTCTTTGAAAGGAAACAAAAGAGATTTTATAAATAGATTTTTAATGGATTTTTCAACTATTTAGAGGAGTATGAAAATAATTTTTAGAATTTCTGAAAGGGGACTTTTTTCTGCATCTTGCTGTGTAATTTTTGAGTTTTTAGGCTCAGTAGAATTTAAGATACAGAATTAAAGTTCAGTTCACTTATCGCCCTGGCAGCGCTGTTTTCTGTTAACCCCTCGCCCTGTCTTCAGCTTTTCGAAGAAATATTCTGCGGTTTGATAAATATCTATGCTTTTGTTGAATTATGAATACTTTTCCTTTCTTTTAATTTGTTGTTTTTAATTAATTTCTCAACTAATTATTCTAATTTTAAAATTCTAAAGCTCAGATGCATTATGAGACACTTTGAGCTAGCCTCACAAAACTTGTGAGCCACGTACGTGCCGTAGTTTTCGCTAGCCATCAGACAAACACACACACACACAGCGCGATGTGTTCTTTTATTAGTATAGTTAGTTGAAGTTTTATTATTATTTTATCTAACAATTCCTCATTAATATTTTATATTCCATTAAATTTTGGCAGTGCCCCCTCGTTTGCATAGCTATACGTCATAATAAATAATCTTCGGTCCTTTAATGCAATTACTATTATAACTTTTTCTCATATCAAATTAATAGATGAGTAAATTAAATTAGCGTTTATTAATATGTTTAAAAATTAAAAGAAGTAAATTATATTCAATTTATCATAATGAAAAACAAAATATTTGCATGAATGCAAACCGTCTTTAATTGCAGTTTATTTACCAAATATTCACATCGAAAAATTTTTGTCACTCTTTGTGGGAATTGAATACCATGGAACCTGTCTTTGTTTGCAAATTATTTTCATGCATTTTATAAAATTAATAAATTGAAAGACAAATTGTTAATTTAAATTTAGTTTCGAAAATTTCACTAATTAAAATGGCCTGTGCTGATTACAAAATGAGTCTGTTTTCACAATGTAAAACATCGGGAGAAGATTAAATATGTAAATAAGGATTTTTCTTAGAGAAATATTTGCATTTTAATATATTTATCATAAAAAGGGGATTACAACAATATATTAATAAACATGATTACCCAAGGACTTTATTAGCATGCAAATTAATTCTTTAAAACATGATATCCTTTCATTTTATTGAGTTTAACGAGCTATGTATAAATAAGTAAAGAAGAATTGCATCGCCTTTATTTAAATTAAAGAATATGATTATTTGAAGACTTTCAAGATATTTTAATGCAGTTTGTTGTTTAAAAGTGCGATACGCAGTCATTTTTATTATTTATGTAACAAGCACAATTACGCGACATTTGAGTATACTCATTCAAGGTCGCTTTGAGAAAAAAAAAAGCCTTCATGAATAAATTGGATAAATGCGCTTAATTTAAAAATTTCATTATGCTGTGAGTATCATGTATCCTTTGAAGTAATAAATACTATAGTTTGTCCGTGTATTAATTAGTTTTCAATTAACATCAATTAGTACCGTTAAAAACTGGTGCACTCAAAAATATAACAACACTGTTAAAAAAATTGTTGTAAAATTACGGACAGAGGCCGGTAGCAGAGATTCCAGTCATACCCCGTAAAACAAAAATCCATATCAAATTACCAATCCGTATTTTTGCTAACAGATGGGCTAGAACTGTAAAAATATGTGGATTACCCTTAATTTTTTAAGTATGTAAGGGATAAGGCCGCTTATTTAGTGGATCAGACCGTTTTTCATCAAATAAGGCTGTTGCCCGTGAAAATTGAAGGGGAAACGCTCATAAATTTACAGTTTTTTCTGAGAGTGCAAGAAGAAAATTGTGTTTCAAATGAAAATCAAATTTCAAATTATTTTTGCTTAAAAGGCGCAAAGGCCAACCTAGTGAAAAAGATTCCATGTCGGGAATCGAACCAGGGCCATCAGTATAGCACACTGACGTTCTACCGACTAAACCACATGGAACGATACCCAGCCTGGAACTTATCACTATTACAGGTTGGCAAGGCTACAAACGCAGCACAAGATAGAATATTTTTCCGTGAGCCACCGACATGGGACAAACACAGACACTTAATTAAATCCAGCATCGATTGAATCTATATTAATATTTGGAAATTTTTCCATAGAGAAACATTCACCTTGCATACAATATTTCAAATGAAAATAAAATTTCAAATTATTTTTGCTTAAAAGGCGCAAAGGCCAACCTAGTGAAAAAGATTCCATGTCGATTTCCATGTCGATTCCATGTCAAAGATTCCCGACATGGAATCTTTTTCACTAGGTTGGCCTTTGCGCCTTTTAAGCAAAAATAATTTGAAATTTGATTTTCATTTGAAATATTGTATGCAAGGTGAATGTTTCTCTATGGAAAAATTTCCAAATATTAATAAAGAAAATTGTGTTCAATTTATCATTATCACTAACAAACTGCATGCTTGAACATATATCGTTCCTATTTACAAATTATCACGATAGATTTTTTTTAATTTCTTACTGTAATTCTTTTAACAGAATAAATCTTTGATCATAAATTTTTAATTTTACTTCAGATAATTATTAGTATTGTAAGACAAATTGATATTCAAATTACGTTTCAGAAATTTGGTAAATTAAAGTGTATGTTATTGAATACCAAACATTCTGTTTTCTTCTTACATTTTACCGTAAAAGTTATGCAGAGGAAATTATTAATGCGGAAATAAATGGTTTGGTTTTAAATACACGCATTTTTTTTTGCAGATAAGTACATGTATTACAAAGTATTATAATTACAGTAGAACCTCGATTTTCCGAAGTAATGGGGACCGACCATCTTTTGGGAAATCGAAATTTTCGGATAATCGAGAATGGTTAAATTTTAAATCTAACGGCAAATATATGCGTTATTTGTTATTATGGTAACAAGTGCTTAATAAAAATAAATCAATAATAAAATAGAAACACGACTGAATTATCTGAATTTTAATTTTGAAATTAAGTACCTTTTACATATTTCAAAAGAGTAAACAAAGTTTTGTTTGTTGCAGTTTCGATTGTCTTTGCTGTGCAGCTCTATCACGAGGTTTTTTAATACTATTGCTTTACTAGTATCACAGTTTTCTGCTGTTTTCTGCATAAAACTTTTTATTTTTGCAACATTTCTCTTCATAAAAATAACAATGACGTATTTTTGAGATTTTTTATAATACTCACACAAAATTTTACACGATTTATGATTCGAATTATTTTCCTCTAGACTTAAAGTAATGCGTTTTCTTTTTGTACGCATGATAAAAATGAAAATTTTTACTCTAGTAAAAATCTCAAGTTAAATTAAAGAAAATTCTAAGAAAAAGGATATTTATCTGTGCTCGTGGTTCGGAAAAGATCGCTTGCACACAAAGAATGTGACAGCACAAAAAAAAAAAAAAAAAAAAAAAAAAAAAAAAGCTCTAAAATCGATTTCGGTTAATCGAGAGTTTCGGATAAAAGAGGTTCTACTCCATCCTTTATAAACAAAATTACCTGTATATTTCATTAACACTCAGTTCATTTCTATATGATGTGATATTGTTTTATTTTATTGAATTTAATTAAATGGAAACTGTTAAATAGGCTATTGCGTCATTTCCTATTAAAAGAAAGGTTGGTTGGTTGGTTGGTTGGTTGGTTGTATTTATGACGGCCAATTATCTGCGCGAGGGATATAGGCCCAGGGTGGAGTGCCCTTCGTGGGGGTCTTTCTAAGGGAACCTAACCCGTATTAACGCTTGGAAATCCAAGGTTCGAAGAAAACCACGAAAAATCCGAACGATTAGGCCGACGGGCGCGATTGGGTTCGAACCCAGCACCTCCCGTCTACCAGATTCGAGAGCAGAGCCACTCAGCCACTGGTGGGGCATTAAAAGAAAGGATAAGATGACTTTGTAAATATTTTAATACTGTTTATTAATTAAAAATGTGACACCAAGTCATTTTACTATATTACTAATGATTATGTTTTAGCCATGTTAAGACGTAGCTCCAGTTCTATATAAGTAAAAAAATGCATGCTTGAATATATCGCTCACTCACAAGAAAAGTGACACACCTCGACAAAAGTAAATTTCACAGGGGAAGCAAAAGAAAATTTGAATGATTTTACGGCAACAAGAAATTATAGCATTTAGTTAACATGCAGGAGAAAAATGGTTCATAAAAGCGTAAAACCCTTAAGAATGAACTCGTAGATGAGTTTTGGAAGGATGATTAATTTTACTTCCCTACACAATCCACCATCCTTCTGTGATCATGAATGGGCATATAGCGTAAGAAAGGATTTTCCTAATAACTTCATTTATGAAACTTTTTCCATAGCAAGGCGCTCCTATGACTGACCTATTTAGTGGAATAAAACGCAAAATGAATTTTTTCGTGATTTGTCACTTTTTTTCGAGTAAGCGATATGTCGTTCTTATTTACCAAATATCAGGATAGATTTTTTCCAATTTCTTCCTGTAATTATTTTAACAGTACAAATGTTTTACCATAAATTATTTTATTTTACTTAAGATAAATAAGAGGCTGTTTCCGAAATTTGCTAATTAACGTGTATGCTATTGATTAGCAAATATTTTTTCTTCATGCATGTACCGTAAAAATTATGCAGAGGCAATCATAAATATGGAAATAAAAGATTTTCTTTTAGGTACATCTATGTTTTTCATAAATACGTGCATGTATTACAAAGTATTGTAAGTATCGTTAGTAAACGAACTTACGCATTATAAATATGCAGAATGCTAAAATTCATCTTTAAAAAAATTAAAATTACACATAATGTGTTTTATTACTTGAAAGCTGTTAAAAAATATTAAAAGATGTTAAATTACATTAATACCTAGAACTTTCAACTATAAGCAACTATAACCTCAGCGACAAATTACAAAAAATACAAAAATCGGTGTTACTAACTTTTGTTACTAATCAAATTCTCTTGTAATATGTTAACGGTGACCGCCGTCATGCAAGAAAAACTTCCCCACTCCACTCAACCCTGGCGAGACCATAGAGAAGAGATAGGGGTGGAGAGTGCTTTGGTAATTCTAAAGTGGAACCAACATAATAGTCACGTGACTTTTACCGCCAAAGGCTAGCATATGCTTGGGAAAGGAAAATAAACAAATTACCGCATCGTTAAATTAAAGTGAGAATCTTCTTTTACTAATTTAAAACAGATTTTAAGTTGCCTTGTTTTACTTCGTTTATATTTTTGCACTACTTCACATGCATAATGTGGATGCTGAGTATTTATATATATATATATATATTTCACGACCGGCAATAATTTTCAAATTGCCAAGCAAGCGATAACGAGCGAAATCTAGAAACCTTTACATGAGTAGGGCCGGTCATGTTGATGCCGCTTTTCAACGAAATTCTCTACGGAAAGCACACCCCACCCCTATCTCTTCTCTATGGGCGAGACACTTCGAACGGAGACGTTTGTGTACGTAGTACTAACCTTTTCTCCTTGTATAAACTGCATGCCCACATGTGGCTGGTTTGTAATATCACTATACTTGGTTTTCTGTATAGTATTTACATACTTTTATTTCATACATTTTCTGAAAATACAATTTTTATCAATGAAATGGATCTTCAAACATTATGGCGGCGTTATTCTTATGTATGCGTAACAGTTTAGATCCGTTCATTTTATAAGAAATGTTATTGGAGCTTCCGGGCACTTATGCAAGCAAAAGTAGCTTACGAGGAAGGAACAGTATACTTTTGCTTCCACCGCAAGCTACTTTTGTATTCAAAGAAAAAGTCGGATTTTACCCCAAGCTATAGCTCGGGGTGAAATTGGATTTTTTCTTTAATTATAAGATCTTTCGTTTTGATTAATCAATTTAATATTTAATTTAATGAACTTTTCTACGCTCTCGAAAGACAAGACAAAGCCTTGATCAAAAATTAATTTAATTTATTAATAAAAAATTAATAAAAAATTATATATTAAAATTCATACTTTTTCTTATTATGTCTTTTTATTTTAACATTACTTTCGATATTATGTCATTACTAATTTTTCACAATGAGAATCCATAAGAAATAAATATTTTAAACAGTGAATCTCTTACATTTTTAAAAATTTTTACTAACCAATTGAAACTTTCAAAATGACATCCGAAATGAAAAATTAGAAATTAAAAATTTATGAATATGTAATGAAAAGTAAAAGTTTTTTTTTTTTTTTGTCATGATTTATTTTTTAAATATTTGCTATAAGGTATTTTTAAAATAAATGAAATTTTTCCTAAAAATAAATCCACAACCTAAATTCTCGAATGAGGATTCCTTTTTTACGAAAAAAAAACTAATAAAAGATTGATTTTGAAATGAATAAAACTTATTTTAGAATTTATTTATATATTTTTGTAACTATAAAATCTTTAAGATTCATTAGCATGAAATTAGACTTTTGAAAAATTACTTTACTTTTGATCTTTGATATATATATATACAGGGCGTTTCATAAAAGATGGGCACAGCTTTAAGAGGTGCTAGTCCCCACATCCAAACTAACAACTTTCACAAAGAATGCATGTTTGGAAATAAAACGCAAAGTTGCTGGCGTATTTGGAAACTTGGTCCAGTGATGCCAGTGGGATACTATTTTAAAATTCAGATTTATTGATTGCCACCATTTTTTTGAAATAGCGAAATTCACCTTGTTTAATGACAGATTGAATAAGGTGAAGGCAAGGCGGATTATCAATTTTTAAAAACTGGTGGCAATAAAAAATTTGAATTTTAAAAAAGTAGCCACTCGCAATACTGACTTCATCCATGCAGAAGTTAAAGCTCCATTCCTATTGGGAGTTGTCGGGGGAAGAATGACACTAATAGCATGCAAATATACTGTAAAAAAAATCTGTGAAGTTACTAAGATTTTTCTAGGAAACTGGGATTCCTAGAACTATTCATGTAACGGCAACAACAAAAATTCATGTACTTTACATGAATTTTTGTTGTTGCCGTTACATAAATAGTTCTAGGGATCCCATTTTCCTAGAAAAATTCTAGTAACTTCACACACACATATATATATATATATATATATTACAGTGTATGATATAGGGAAGAAGGAAAACGCATAGGCAAAATTTCGCCTCGATTAATACATAAAAGCTGCTGATCCGAATGTACAACTGTCAATCGTAGTAGGAACATAACGGAAGATGCTGCCCTTCACTAATAAGGAAAAGGCTGATATGTACTTTATCTACGGAACTGTAAATGGAAATGGCTCAGAGACTCAGCGATTGTACGGAGAGTGGTTTCCCATCTTGCTTTTGTCACTTATTCGTTCTTTGATTGTTTTTGCCTCGCATAACAACATATCCAGTGTTGCAGTGGGATTCTGTTTTTAAATTCAAATTTCTCGGTATAGTACCAGTTTTTTGAAATTGTAAAATTAGCCTTATTTAATGACAGATTTATTGAGGCTGAAACAAGGAGAATTTTACCATTTCAAAAAAGTGGTGCTAATCAATAAATCTGAATTTTAAAAAGTAGCCTAGTGGAAACACTGAATATCTTATTTAGCACATTTGCGTTTTAATTCCGACCGTACATTCATTGATGAACGTTGTTTGTTTTGATGTGTACTATCACCTTTAAAAGTTTTGCCCATCTCTTATGAAACACCCTGTATATATATATATAGTAAACATCCTCTAATCCGGCATCCTATGGTCCGGCACGCTGGATAATCGGGTATGACTTTCGAACAAAAAATAGCACTTCTTGTTCTATCACACTTAGTGTTTATAATAATCCGGTAGTAGAACTGGGGAAAAAACATTTCTATGGATAATTTGCGAAACTGTTGAAAAGAAAAATAATTTTTTATCATCAGAATTAAACACTTTTTTCTATTTCAGAAAACATTGCTGAAGTTGAAACGGAAATTTATATCAGTCTTCAAATAATAAATAATGAATGTGGATAATGAGATTCAAATGTTTGCTTTATTTTTGCGAAAGGTAAACAAAATAATATTGATGAATTTTCGGAGAATTGCAAATTTATATCTAACAAAACATCGGAATGCGCGATTGATGAACATCGTGCCGGACATAGTATATCGGTATGTGTGTCGGGTCACAACCTGTTACTCCACATCATACGAAATGCCTTCCTAACAAAAGAAAAGAGAGAAGACAACTACAAAACATTCTTTAAGATGGCTTCTACAAGTAGGCCTACAGTGTAGACCTGTATAGCACATTTTCATTTTATAGTTATGTGCATATAGCCATGCTGTATTTTACATTTGGGTATTTTTTTTTATTCTGTTCAAGCAGTTTAAAGAATAGAAAGGATGTTTTACGGTAATTTTTTGTTTATTTCTAACTTCGACACGTTTTTCCGACATTCATCCTGTAATCCGGAAAATTTCGTAATCCGGCATGCTTCAAGTCCCGAATTAGAGGATGTTTAATATATATATATATATATATATATTAGAATTTAATAACAGGGTGTTGCCGAGTTCGACCGAAAAATTGAAAGGGTTGATATTAGGCAACAAGAGGATGACAAACCATTTTTAAGTCACAAATACAGGGTATTTCATTCTGACAGAACTTGAGTTGACAGTAATAATTTTCAGAAAAATAGAAACATTTCAATGAAAATGCAACGATATGTACCTTGTTTTGTGAGAAATGTGATGACATCGCGAAAAGTTCTGGAAAAACAGACTGCTCAAACAATCGAAGATACCGTATGAACTGGTAATCGCAATCCAAAACGTGAAGTGTCAAATGCATACTGCTGTCGCATATAGGGCAATTCCACAGAAAATTCTCTTTTTTTTTGGGGGGGGGGGTGAAATAAAATTTATAATATGTTTAATTTAAGGGTAAGATTGGAAAGCTTGACATTTTTATGTTCTATAATAAAATACTAATACAATGGCATTATTAATTACTGTTCACAAACTAAGTTAAGTACCATTATTGTCTTAGTAAAGTTATAATAATACGTTAGTTACACAATAAAAGTTAGCGCTCAATCGTTAGCGCGTAATGTTGGCATTCAATCATTTCAACAATTTTAGTAACATAATTCTTTTGACTCTGAAAGGGTTAATTGTTCTGTAGCAATTTAGATTTTTAGTATTTAGATATAGGGCAATTCCACAGAAAATTCACTTTTTTGGGGGGGGTGGGGGGGGGGGAGGGGGAAGATAAATAAAATTTATAATATGTTCAATTTAAGGGTATGTTTGGAAAGCTTGATAGTTTTACGCTCTATAATAAAATACTAATAAAAAGGCATTATTAATTACTGTTCGCAAACAAAGTTAAGTACCATTATTGTCTTAGTAAAGTCATAATGTTACCAGTGGCGTGGCGTCCGGTCATCGCTGGATGCGGCGATGACCAAGCAATATTTTAAAACTCTTAATAAGCTTTTAAAACTCTACGATCCAGTTTTAGCAGAACATTTGGAGTTCATGTATAAGTGAAGGTAAGATTTAAAGTTTCTTTTTTGAACATTCAACCATTGAATTTTAGAGTTAATAATTTTTCACCACAAACTTAAATAATTGCGATGACCACCGAAAATTTTCACGCCACGCCACTGAATGTTACGTTAGTTACATAATAAAAGTTACATCAGATACAAGTGTAAATGCCATTTTTTCTCTTTTCTTGTTCGCAAATTAATTAAACAAGTTACTGTTATAATTTGTCATTACTTAGCGTTGTTGAGTGCATTAAATCACTTTTTCTAACGGGATAGTTTTGATAATTTTTACACTTCAATGAAAGCAGAAAAAACGTTTGTTTATTTTATGTTACATCAGTTACATAATTTTGAATTGCAATTTTTGGGACTCAAAGAGAGATTGAAGTAATCTGCAGATATTTGGGCATTAAGTCCTTAGTAAGAAATATTTCAAATTGTAAAAAAAAATTCTAGCATTATTAATAAATTTTCTACACAGTTTTGAAAAAAAAAAAAATTCGATTATCGAGTGTTACGTCCATTACGATGGAATTGACCTATAATGGAAACTTCTACAACTTTTTTTATATTATGACATTTACAACAAAGGTGAGAATGCCTATTAAACGTTTTATTTTAATATACTTCTGTGTTCTGAAACTCATTATCGTCAACCCAAATTGAGTTAGGGTACAACACCCTTTATTTTTGATTAAGGTGTGGTTTGCGACTCCATGTCCTATGGTAATTTTTCATCCTCTTGATGCCTAATATCGCCCTTTGAATTTGTCGGTCAAATGTGGCAACACCCTGTATATTGAATATATTCTAATTTAGTGAGTATCACAAAAATGACGGGAATATTTCCACATTTATGTTATCTTATTTCTAAAATTTTTGTATTAAACTCCTATTACTTAAACATCATTCTGTTTCTCCAAATTTGCTGTTTTCCATAGCACACTGCAACAAATGATGCATTTATACCGCTTGCCAAAAAAAAAAAAAAAAAAAAAAAAAAAAAATGCAATTTAACAAATTACAACGACCATTTGGAAAATTATTTTTTCAAAGACTAAAATTTAAGACATAAAAAATCGCACGGAGTTGATTATACATTACGTACGCCATGGATGACATTTTTCGGTACTGTAAATTTTTAAACTTCTACAGAGCTGGCCATACATTACGTACGCCATGGATTATACGCCATTAATATTCCTGGACCCATTTTAAATGAAATTTCATTCTTAAACTTCTAAACATCCCACATTATTACTGTTTACACCGTCGTATGGAGAAAAAAATGTACTTTTAAATGTAATTCGTTTGAAAGCTGTATCTCAATTTGTTTCTGAGTTATTATTTTTTTTTGTAGTTTTTATTACTTTTTTGTCATAGTGCCAACAGAAGTATCCATCTCTATTGAAAGTAAAGGGAAAATACAGATATCTGTATAGACCCATCAGAAAACGAATAAAATGCGGATTCAACCAATAAAACGCTTCAGATATGTTTTTGATTTCCTGCTCTGACCGAGGACAATAACTATTTTTCCAAATGGTTAAAAATCATTTTTTTATATGCCCGTTATTGATGGTACACATTGTGTAATTTTATATATATGCAGTATATGATTCTTTGATAGTATTTCAAATATTACTCGATGAACAATTAAAATTTGAATTTCTAACATAATTTTTAGTATCCTTTGGATGCAAATAAAAATTTAAAGTGTACGTTTTAAATTATAGAAGTACTGCTTATATTTTGGAGCATATTTTAGACCGTAGAAAAGCAATCTAGTCAACTATAGTAAATCTAGTCAACTATATGTAGTCAATAAATGGCCTTTGCTCCAAATTTCTTCGTACACTGCCCAGATTTTTCTACAGTAACAGACAAATACATATGTATATATATATATAAGTATAGAATATTTTATTGATTGTGTATTGTTTATATGCAACGTCTATTTATACCGGGTGTCCTAAAAAGGACTGACTAATTTTAAAATTCAATAACTCGCAAACGGTAACAGATATTTTAAAAATTTTTGCAAGAGGGTTATGCATGATGTCAGGAGGTTTTTTTTTCCATGATTCTCGAATTTAGTTCTAATTATAAAAAATAGATGGAGCTGCAAATAATACGCGCTAAATTCAAGCTGGATTTTTTTATCTTTTTCTTCTCTCATGCCAAAAAAAAAGAGATTAAAATGTATTGAGTGGGTCCCGAAGTAGCAAAAATCAGGCCTGGATTTAGCGCATACTGCTCGCAGCGCGATCTATTGTTTGTAATTCGAACTAAATTCGAGAATCACAGTATAAAACTCCTGACATCATACATAATGCTCTTTTCAAGAATTTTTTTAAATATCTGCCACCGTTTTCAAGTTATTGAATTTTAAAATCAGTCATCCCTTTTCAGGACACCCCGCACTGTAAAAAAAACGACATTTTTACAGTACAAAGTACTGTTCATCTGGCGCTCAAACTCGATCACAGTCGAATGTGCAGTAGCTTTCTTTGGTTTCTTGACTATATAAAAATGAAAAATAACAGTAGTTGCGTAAAATTAACAGCACAATGTACTGGCAATTCGGACGCCTGTAGTTTGTGCTGGCAATTCGGATGCCTGTAGTTTGTGCTGGCAAATATACAGTGGGTTTTTTTACAGTGCGTATATGCATAATAACATTTCTTATCAATTGATTCTAGATTTTCCATCCATTTCGACTCGATTAAAATATTCAACATTAGTGAATCGTTGCTCTTGACTATTAAATAGAATAGGATATCCATCATAGATAGGATTCTCAACTACTACAGATATAAAGACTGAACCGGTATTCGATTCCGATACGGCTGGAACCATGGAGGAATGAGATAGATGGAGTTGCAGTAAGGTGGATGGAGGCGACGCCAAAAAAGTAACCCTAAAATCCGCTACAGAAAGCCCAAACAAAACCACGTGCTTTGACACGCCTATTAATTCAAACCGGTTTAAACCTGTATTTCTTTGCTCTCATTTTTTACCGTCGGAAATTGTTATTCAAGATATGATTAAAATTTCGATGAAAAACGACTTATGCGCTGAATATATCACTTCTCAGAATTATTTGATTATTTGATTATATGTATTTCAAATATAAATATCAGAAGCGTCTTTTAAGATTTTACTTGGAAGGGTAACATTCTTTCGTTATTGTCCTAAAATCGTTTGCACTCGAAAATCTAGATTTTCGATTAGTATTTGTAATTTAAATTTTCATATATAATTTTCAGACCAATGTCAGACGGGCGTCTTATTTGCTGCTTTTTTGCTTAAGTATTATCCATTCACAATGCTATAGCATTGTGAATGGATAATACTTAAACAAAAAAGCAGCAAAAAGACGCCCGTCTGACATTGGTCTAAAAGAATGCTTTCATCATTATATTTTATCTATTTACATGCAATTATTAATATGCTGTTAAAAACAAATAAAGAAGTTTAATTAATTTAGTAGCGATTGATACAGTCAAAAATGGTGGCCTATTTGAAGCGCAATTATAAAATTTCATTCCATCAAAGAAACTCCATTAATTAGTTTGAATTACTTGAGTTTTGAAACATTATTATTTGCAAAAAAATAAGTTCACCTGATAGGAAAATTTTAGCTGTTAGAATGAAATTATTATCAATAAATGCTTAGCTCGCAATTGAGAAATTGGACTTGACCTTTCGATACAAAGTTTTATTTTTCACAAAATTGTTATGCATGTCTCAAGAATAACTTTTTCTTTTCAGAAAATTGACAATCACAAAGAAAAAAAAAAAAAAAAAAAAAAAAAAAAAAAAAAAAAAAAACTTCCATCTATACCAATTCTAAAACTTTATTCTATCTCATACTTGTTAATACTTCAAAATTCGCTAGCACACTGCCAAAATTAAATGGCAGTCTATACCCAACATGAGGATTCTAAAGATACAAAATTCCGTGCATTAGTTCTTGAGATATGACTATCGCTGAAATCGTGTAAATCCAGCAAACTGCAGCCTAGCAGCACCACCTATTTGGTGCTTTACACCAAAACCTATGATACACGAAAACCACCAAACAACAACATATGTCAACGTTAAACTGAATCTGAAGTTTGGGGAGAATCCGTGCATTAGTTTTTGAGATAGAGCCATTGCGAAAATCATGAAAATTCTAGCGTAGCAGCGCCACCTATTGTACGATTAACACCAAAATCTAGTCAGCAACAACTTATGTTTACATCTAACTCTGAAGTTAGAAGAAAATTGGTGCATTAGTTCTTGATAGAGCTATTTCGGAAATCGTGAAAAATGCAGCACAGCAACGCCACCTGATGGGCAATTTATACCAACACGCAATCAGCACCAAGTCATATCAAGGACTAACTGAATCTGAAGCTTGAGGAAAATCCGTACATCAGTTCTTGAAATAGAGCTATTGCGAAAATCGTGTAAATCCCAGAAAATGCAGCACAGCAGCGCCACCTGTTGGGTGATTCACAACAAAACGTAATCAGCACCAACTCATATTAAGGACCAACTGAAACTGAAGTTTGGTGAAAATCCGTGTATTAGTTCTTGAGATACAACTACTGCAGAAATCGCGAAAAATGCAGCATAGCAGCGCCATCTGTTGGGTGGTTTACATCAAAAACTAATCAGCAGCAATTTATATTAGGGACTACATGAATATAAACTTTTATTAAATTCCGTGCAATAGTTCTTGTGATAGAGCGCCCACAAAATTTGTGTGACATACTGACAAGTACTTTAGATACAGTAGTGTATCCGAATCTTTTGTGTGTCCTTGTAAATGAAAGATAAATGCTATGCACATCATATTTCACCGTAAGTACATTGTAGTAAATCTGAGTAATTTATGTCTATTCCATTATATTTCAGTAACATAATATAGCTGTAAACAGCGCCCCCCCCCCCCCACACACATATATCATTATATAATGGAATTCTTTTGTTTGCCCTGTAAATGAATAATAAATGCTTTGGAAACCCCATATTCTACGAAATGCATGTTTTATTGCACTTTATAAATGCATATCAATTTCTTTATGTTTTAAATTGTCTAGCATTATTAAAATGCACTTGAAACGATTTTTCCCATTTAGCGTAATGTAACAAAATATTTTTAACCGCCCATGCAAATGAACTATAAGTGCCACACTTTTTTTTTGCAATAGCGATCACGCTATAGTAAACGCCAATAACATATAAAAAATGTAGAGTGATCCCAGTATATTTACAAGAGTTAGAGCTCGGTCAGAAGGCAATACAAACCGAAGACAAACATTTTTCATCTATGTTGGAAAGGGTTAAAGAAAGAAAACTTTTAATAATACAATTTTTGTTTTTACCAGATGTTTTCAATATTTTATTTAATCTGTTTTTGACATTTATTTATTGCTAATTTTACAATTCCAATTATTTTAAAAGCACGCATTTATTTTAATAAATAACAACACTACAAAGGCCCTTTAAAAAATGTACCATTTCTTCTTAAAATATACTTCAGCTGTGATTCATCTCTTTGAATTCGTCTTATTAATACAAAATCCCTTCCACGTGCTTGTTTTGTTTGGGCTTTCTCGGACGTTTAAATTTGAGCGATAAATGGTTTCATATTGCAAACTTTTTTTAAGGTATACTGCAACTCCATCTGTCTCTTTCCTCCATGGGCTGGAACAGAGCAGTGACTACAATTTCGTTTACGAAAATAGACTGCTGACAAATTTAAAAGAAAAGAGTGAAAATGAAAAGGTTTAGAAGCTTTAAAGAGCCTGATTGAATAAATTAATAAATAAATAAACATATAACTACATAGGCTGTTCGCACATTTTTTAGACGGTAATAAAAAATCGTTTGCTGCAAAAGAAATAATTGCAATTGTACTATGTTTTTAAAAGTCAAAATTCTCGTCTGCGGCTTGAGGTTTTTGGTTTTATTCAAAATGGCGTTTTTAACGAAGCAGTGGTTTGAAGGTTATATTTGCGCTCTTTCCGAAGAGAAATATTCATATTCCGTTATCCAAAAACGATGATAATGAACAAAAAGGGAAAACAATTGTCACAATAGATGAATCATGGGTGTATTTAAATTATTGCAGAAAGAAAAGAGCCATTTATTATCATAAAAGGGGGAGAAAAAAATTTAAGTACATGGTTCAAAGAATCGAAAGAATGTTTTTCTAAGGGATTCATGATTGTTGCTGGTTTTTCATATAATGGCAAGTTAAAAATAAAGAGTGTGGAAAAAAATGTCAAGATTAACTCCAAATACTATCAGAAACATATTTTATCGCCAATTTTTCTGAATGAAATACCATTGCTTTACCCCCAGTGCCATCAATCTGTGAAACTCCATCACGACAAAGCTAGCAGTCACACATCAAAATCCACTCTAAATTTCCTAAACGAAATGGAACAAAAAACCGGTATCAAGTCCATACCCTTAACTGATATCCCTACTAAATCTCTCGATGTATCACCTGTGGATTTTTGTGCTTTCGGACTTTTAAATCTTCATTATCCGAACGTCATTCCACAACCCTTACAGGACTCTGGAAAGCTTTTCAAGAGGAATGTGATAGAATACCTCTTCTGACACTTCAAAAGGCATTATTATCCTGGAAATTGCGGTGTTGAAATATAGTTCAGAATAAGGGCCGTCAAATAGAACATTTAAAACACAAGAATTTTATATAATTTAGTTTTGTGAATACAATATACATCGTCTAAAAAATGCGTGAACAGCCTCTGTATATCACATAAAGACAAATCCATTGCATATTTGTAATTTATGATACAAATATATTCAGCCTATTTTCTGAAGTCGATAGTGTATTCTAGTTCAAACTTTTTCAGAATCGGTCTGCATTTGTCGATAATTAATATATTTCTCTCAAGCCCAAATGGATACACCTCTTTTCTGTGAACAATTTCCTCTTCGAAAAGTAAATGAGTTAACGAATTGATTAAAACATTTCCCGCTGAGAATTTACGAATTAAATATGCATGAGATGATAACGTCTGTGCTAAAAGTTCCCATCTCAATATAAGGTAGATGAGAAATGTTTATTATTTTCCTCACATTACAATTTTATCGACCGATTCATGACTTCGATTCTGAACTATAGATTTCAATAAAATTTGTAGCCTTAAGGAAATAAATGATATAGGAATGATATCCATAAATGATATCTGGAGAGAGCAAGCGAAATAAATTTATCATGATATTTATAACAATGTAATTCGATAAAAAGCTACAAAAAAATCCTTCCTTTAAATAAATGTGTTTTAATTTTTATATATACACAAAAAGACACATATAATTTTATTTAACTAATTTTATTTCATACACATATAATTTTATTTAACACAAATGTTTCATTTTTATGTATATATCAATTTCATCGTAACTGACGTAACACTTGATCATCGAATTTTGTTTTAAAAATTGTGTAGAAAATCTACTAATAAAACTAGAACAACTTTTTACAATATTTCTTACTAAGGACTTAATACTCAAATACCTGAAGATTATTTCAATCTCTCTTTTGGTCCAAAAATTGCAATTCAAAATTCTGTAACTGATGTAACATAAAATAGACAAACCTTTTTTCTGCCTTCATCGAAGTGTAAAAATTATCAAAACTATTCCGCAAAAAAATGTGATTTAATGGTCTCTATAACACTAGGTAATGACAAATTATAACAATAAATTGTTTAATTAATTTCTGGAGAATAAAAAAGAAAAATGACATTTACCCATATTTGAAATAACTTTTATTTTGTAACTGACGTAACATTATGACTTTAGAAACACAATAATGGTACTTAACTTAGTTTGTAAACAGTAATTTACAAAGCCTTTTTGTTAGGATTTTATTATAGAACGTAAAAATATCAAGCTTTCCAATCATACCCTTAAATTAAACATATTATAAGTTTTATCCCCCCCCCCCCAAGAAAATGAGAATTTTCTGTGGAATTGCCCATTATTTAAATACTAAAAATCTAAATGACTACAGACCAATTAACCCTTTCAGGGTCAAAATAATTATGTTGAAACTATTGTTGAAATGATTGAGCGCCAACATAATTTAAGAGAAAGCTTACTGTCAAATGAATATTTTTTTTTTTTTTTTTTTTTTTTTTTTTTACAAACACTACAGAAGTAAAATTTTAATTTCAAAATTTCGGTTCAATTGTGACATTTTGGACTTAAAATTACTTGTTATATAAATTGTATCACTACCCTTTAAGAGGCGAAGTATACATTTTTTTAAAGTATTGCATATAACGCCATTTTTATAATAATTTAATTAAAAGTATTGCATATAATGAAATTTAAAATTATAATATTTGTAAAAAGAAGAAATTTGTTTCACTTTTTACAAAATGAATTGAAATTAGAAACTAGTTCAGAAATATTTAGAAAATCACAGAAAAACAAATTTGTATGTAGCTTTTGAAATATTAAGTTGAATTCATAATCGAAACGCTCTAGCTTCAATTGATTTTATAAAATATGCGCCAAATATTCTCCAATCTAAAACTGAATTTTCTTTAAATCACAGGTATATTCCGGCAACTCTGCTGCCTAGTACTCTTTTGTAATAGACATGGAATTTTTGCGTATGTACTTTGCCCCTAAAAAAAAAGAAATGTTCTCGATCTTAAGCTCAAAACTTCCTGAAATTATCCACAAAAAAGACAGGAATTTCTTCAAATGACAGAATAATTCCTTCCAAAAACATGGGTGTTCCAGAAACTTACTACCTTAACTTTTTCTCCTTTTTAACTATATTTTGTTTGAGAGTAATTTCAAATATTTGAAACATTTGTGTCATCTCTGTCCCTAAAGAGAATACTGAACATCACATTATTTATTTTTAGAATTGCTGTAACTGGAGGTATTCGTTCTTCTTAAATAAATGCTGCATATAATATTAATTATATTTTCACATTTGTTTGTTCAACATATTAATAAACCCATATTTTATGAAGAAATCCAACCTATTAAATATTTCACCATGAATATTGCTAGTAATATAAGGCGTTATTGCAATAAAATCATTACATTGGCGAGTTACTCATGGAAACTTACAGACACCGTACTTCTTATCTAGCAACCATAATTTTAGAGGTCTTTTAACGTGCATGTACACAGACCAACCACATTGTGCACAGAGTTCGTTAAACGTTGCTTCATTGTTGCATCATTACTGCTGCACGTTGCATTTTGCTCACATGTCATAATGAATACAGTCACTGTGTAGTTAATTTAGTCGGTCTTTTCAAGGTGATAAATACAGTGAAACTTCCATTTAACGAAGTCTCAACGTTGCACGTAAACACTTCGTTAGGAAGAAAATTCGTTAAACGGAAATCAATTCAAGTTCATGAAATTTGTATAATAAAATTCACATGCATAAAAGGAAAAATACACATAAAATAGAAATATTGGAAAAATGTATTTTAATTCTGGCAGTAACTGTTTTTTAAATGTAATTTAGACATATCAGAAACATTTAATTGGAATAATCTCTATAAAAAACACATAGGGGAGAGTGGCACACAGTGAGACAGCAGTCACTGAGACATATAGTTGTAACTTTCTCTCCAAGCTGACACACACACATAACAATCTCATTTTATGCAACACGTGCATGTAGTTGTGGCACTTCAGTTACTCGTCCGACAAAATACTAAATAATTCTTTATTTTATAGTAGTTAAAGTTACATAAACGTCTATTTTAAAGTTTATTTCCTACATTATGACATATATTTACTTAAGCAAACCTAGCTATATCTAATAAAAGACTATTTCAACAAAACGACATAAACTTTTTAAAGCGATGAAATTTATGTAACAGATCTGCATCCATTTTGTTACAACGTAACGAAAGTACACATTGAGACACATAATTGTGGTACACAGTGAGACACGCAGTTGTGGTACACAGTGAGACGTGTCTCATTGTATACCTACTATGTGGTTTTTATGTTAAAAAAGTTATTTATTAATAAAAGAAGGTCTCTCTCTCCCTCTCACTGTCTTTCTGCGTGTGTGTGTGTGTGTGCATGCGATGGCTACGGAAATCTATTAAATGTAAGAGTCTGAAAATTTGCATGAAGGTAGCCCGAGGTCTGCCATTGTCCACCTAAGGCTCACATTTTTAATATTTTGAAAATCTATAAATATTAATTAGAAATCATATACTGTAGAAAATTATTCATAGAGTGTAAATATGTATGATTTATGGATATATATACATCGTCTCACTGTGTACCACAAGTGGTACACAGTGAGACAATTTTCAGTACTCCGTTATGCTGCTTCTGTGCTTTTATAAATAACTTTTTAAAAACCATCTATACATTAATGTGTAGCGTATTGGTGTAGCTTACAGATGTAGCAAACTTTTTTTCAAAAGTATAAAAATCGTCGCCATTCGTTAAGCAATAATAATTTTCGTCTCACAGTGTACTACCCCCCCCCCCCCCCAATAAAGAGCGGTAAACAAAAACTGAACCGTAGCATTACTTTTCTCTTTTATTTTAGTATTCCAAATTCTTAACTTTAAAGAAGTATGTAATATTACTTTGTACAGGTTTCTTATAAAAAAATACACTGTTCATACAAATTTTCTCCCCATTCTAAGTATCCGAATATTTCATCTGTGACATTTTCGCGAAACTGGAATCCCTTTCTTATTGCAGTGAATGCTTTTAACATTTCTTCTTTTGAATGGAAATGATTAAATAAATAAATAATTTCATTTTCATACAATTCTCTGAAATAAATTCATACGTCCGCCGGAGCAGCTACCTCTTCTTTTAAATGTTGTACACGCACGAAAGTGGAATAAACTTCGTTATATGGAATATATTTTCGTAATAGGGAGATTAATTTATATGTTAATGGTGTTCAAAGTCAAGATTCAGCAGAAAATTTCGTTAAGTAGATAACTTCGCTAAATATAGACTTCCTTAAAGGGAAGTTCTACTGTATTTATTTCTTTTCTATGGATTAAATTACAGTTATTATAATTGAAAATAGCCTATACGATTAATACTGCTTTTTAATGGTAGCTCGAAAAATAATAATAATAAAAAAGTATTTTCAGTTTGCTATAATACATCGTTTTATTCCATGTACATAAACGTTTGTTATGTGCTCTTAATTTATCAAATATTAAAATTCAATACCTTTCCTGGATGCTTCATGAAATCAAGTAATGGAATAAGCCTTTGTCTGTAAATTAATTTTGAAAAGTTAACAGACTTGAACAGTTTGATATTTAGAATATGCCTTAAAAAAATTCGCTAATTATAATCTGCTCTAGTAATAATAATATCAATTTTCCTTACAGAGTATCGTAAAGTTTGCATAAAGGAAAACGTAAACATGCATTAAAGAATTTTCTCACTAAAATATTTTCATCTTGATATTTCTGTCATAAATTCAGAATTAAAATTTTTTATACACTAATTAGAGGAAAACCGGAGGGGTTTAATAATGTATTTTCAGACATTTTATTATTAAGAAACCCTCTTTGATGTACATACTTTGTATTGAATTGATTAAAGGGTCTCAGGACTCTTAAAATTGGAAAAAAATGAAAAAAAGGAACATCTTTAACATTTAATATTTTATTATGTATATGATTTTAAAGCAAAATTTTTTAGAAGGGTTCGAAGATAGAAGTATTTTCTTTCATTTCCTGTATTTAAAAATATACAAGATGCAGAATTAGCATTTACAGGGAGCTCCAAACTGTCAGATATTTGACCAGCATGAAATTTGTGTAACACCTTACTCGCAAAATAACAAAATAAATTTTGCAACTAGAATGAAATTTTTGGTGCCTACGTATACATCAAGTTGTAATAATGACCTTGAAATTAAATAAATTTGTATTTAAAGCATTTTTATATTTTTAATACAAATTTGTATTTAGTTAAGAGGCTACTTCACTCAAGGGAAAAGGCTCGTTCGCTAATGCTAATCCTATGGAAGAAATTTATAAAGATATCTCGGTTGCATTTCAATATTTTTAAATGATTTTTTTTGCATTGAATAGCTGAGATCGGTCTGTATGCAGGCCGTTTTTTACTTTTTCGATTTCAATTGCAGATTTTTTTTATGGGGATGGTTTCGGTTTCAAAACCGGTTCCGAAAATGAAAGTGTCCTCATTAAAAATATCTGTAAATAAAATCGAAAAAGTAAAAAACAGCCTTTGTACAGACCGATCTTAGCTATCCAATGCAAAAAAATCATTTAAAAATATTAAAATGCAACCGAGATATCTTTATAAATTTCTTCCATAGGATTAGCATTAGCGAACGGGTCTTTTCACTTGACTGAAGTAGCCTCTTAACGTAAAATTTTGAAAATTTTAACAGTATAATCACCTAAAAAATATCATTTGAACAACAAAAAGGGTTTTAAAGGTTAAAAGGGTTCAGTTTACACAGAATAAATAACATGACACATTTTTTTGGAAAATTTCATGAAAAAATATTCAGAAGGTTTTGAAGATATAGTGCGCGTTATCTCCAAAAGCATCATTTGGAGAAAAATCACTTCAAATTTTGGAAAACGCCGCTTCAGCTAATGAGCGTATATAATACTAAAAGCCATAACTTCTGTTCTAATGAGAATTTCAAGGAAATGTTTGTATCAAAATTGTCAGGAAAGATAGTAGTTAAATATCTAAAAATATTAAAATTTCGAAAATTTTGAAACTTTAAGAGTCCTGAGACACCTTAAGTAAGTTATAACCACGTAATAAAATACGGTCTTTATTTCAGGTGTGCAGTTATTAATCTATTTGTTTTGTTCTTTTATAAATAATGGATTTAATTAAATATAATAAGTAAAATAATTACCTTTAAATGGAATTTGTAACAGCCGTAATACCAGGAATTTGAAATATAAAGTTCCCGTCCACATCACATCAGTATAAATACAGTGTGTCTAAAAAAGAGTGATTTATTGAATGGAATTGACAGGGAAAAAATTAAAGTACATATTGTTGTAAGAAAGAAAAAATAGTTCAAGTTTACCTTTATCACAAATGTTCGATGTGACTTCCTTTCCTGACTCTGCAAATGATCTATCAGTAAATCATTTTTTGGAACAGATTTGTCAGCATGCTTCCGTCGATCCAATTAATTGCAGTGTAGATTCTTCATTTTAGTTCCGGAATGGATACAGGAAGTGGAGGCTTGTGCACTCGATCCTTTACAAAACCGCATACACCGAAATCAAGGATGAAAGATCTTGTGATCGTGGTGGCCATTGAATAACACTTGCTTTCGCTAAGCGATAGCGTCAGTTATGACACCTAACGCCATCTATGAATAAACTTCGGCAACTTTTACTAGTAGCCTGACTTTCAACTGGTTAATTTCATTTAATATTTCGGAAGTTATTAAGTTACGAAATTGCTTGACTAGTTTGTAGACAACATGTATTATAAAAAGTGTTTTAAGCGATTGCGTATCGTATCACTTTCAGATACCAGGAAAATGTCATTAAATTTCACGCAGAGTATGTAAAGTATAACATGTACGATGCTATAATAATTGTTGCAATGTGGATTTAGATTATGCAATCATACATAAATATTACATTCTTTTTTTAAAAAGGGCTGTTACATCTATTGCACACTATAAAAAATATACTAGTAAAAATATTGTAAAAGGCCGGCAGCAGCCATTCCACAGAAAGCCCGTAAAAAACGGCTTTGACTTTAGATAAACGGGTTTTTTTCCGTAAAAATATACAAGTATTCAAAAAATTATATGTTCATGGTGTACATGAACAGCATTTGATGGCTGAGCTTTTAAAAAATGTCATTTACTGTAAAATTGTACGGTAAATTCCCGTCAGTTTTCATGTTTTATGTGGATTTTTCATGTAATCCCTGCATGGCATAATTCTAAATGTCCGAAATTATGAATTAATGAAAATTTTATCTTCTAATGCTTCTTTCGTGAATTTTAGAAACCACATTAGAAGATTTACACAATCATTTAATAAATTTTAGAAGGATTTTGCCAATTAAACTTAATTAATTAAATTTGAATTTATAGAAATTTTGTGCAATATTTATAACTCCACTCAAAACTTTTATTTAAAATATTTGTTCTAGTATTTTGTAGAATTATGAAATGTACAAACTAGAATGTTCTTACAATAGATATATAGAAATAATATCGAATTTACCCCCCCCCCCCCACCCCCAGTCTTTTAATTTTAAGAAAGCTGAAAAGATGCAAAGGCAAATACATACTTTTAAAAATATTTTTGTTTTTTGCAACCAATAATGCTTTTGGAACAAGATAAATTAAAGCATCCATAACTCATTCTAAACTGTATTACTACTAACCGATGTATTAAATAAATTTTATAACAAGTTATTTTAATGGTACTTTAAAGTACCATCGGGGTATAAAGGAATAAGATGCATGGCACTAAGAAGATTATTAACGACTACCAACTTACCTGAAATAAAAGATAAAAAAAATAAAAGCTAGCTGTTAATGTTAATCAGGATGGCGCGTAATTAAAATTGCCCAACAAAGCAGTGTACTTTTCCAATATTGTATGAATAATTTTTTTATAAAAATAACTAAAAATTAGCTTCAAAATATGAATTTAACTATCTTGATGATGTTCGATAATTGCTCGTATTTTCGCGTTTTATTTAGATGTATTCTAGTAATTCGAAGTACCATAATTACATACATCATCGTGTAAATTGTAGACGAATTAATGCTGCCAATATCATGTAAAAAAAGGTTTATTTGCATATTTACTGCAGTATTTCGAAATAATACTTCTCAGAAAAAGCATATTCTTAAAATAAATTCTGCATTACAATTAAAGAAAAAACATTACGTAATCAAAACAGGAGAAAAAAGAGAGACAACTTATCTATACAAATAAAAATTATTCACATGTAAGTTCGAACGGGAAATTTCACGCAGAAATATTCTATTCGGTGGACTACTATGTGACTATTCTACAAAATTTCGATTTTTACATTTATCTGGTATCTTTCTGGTACAGCTATCTTTTCTAAACACATTATCGCCAGTAAAACCCGTTTTGCAACATCAAAAATCTCTTTGCAAAAAAAAAAAAATCTTCGACATATAACAATAAAATTATGATTTCCATACTTTGTTGTTACGCGTTCCACAATAAAATTTCAAATTTCTTCTCGACTCATTTAAAATCGATGTATATAAAATCTCATGCTAGGCGGGTTCGCAATTATATAAATACGTAGCACTTATAATCGTTGTGTGATCCGTCCGTCTGCCTGTCTGCCTATCTGTCCACATTTAACAGTACAGAAATTACCGAACTGAATGGTTTGTAGTTTAATATCTATAAATGTTGCAGAATTTGTCGAGGAATTTCAAATTTTATGAAAATGGAATGAAAACTTAAAATGATATTAATAAAACTTTCCTCCATTCCATTAAATCTTATCATACGTATTCAATGATATCCCATGATAGGCCATGATTCTAGGTTGCCATGGTGACGATGTCTTATTTAAGATTGAGTCCTATTATTTCCATATTGTTGAATTTAATATATGGAATCGTAATAAATTTCGTATTCATGCATTTTTGCATAATAGTTCCACAGTTATTGCAACAAGATATGAATACTTATACAACTAGTTATAGTACGAATGCACCTCATTTGCTACGTTTGATGTACAGTTTCTGACTTGTTTAACCTTTTCAGGGGTAAAGCATTTTCAATGATAAAGTGTTGAAATAAATGAATGGCATCGGAATTTATCAACAAATTTATTTATAAATATGAAAATGGCTATATTTCGCATACATATTAGATGGATAATATTTTACGTAAATTCTGGTGCCATTGTGGCGATTGGGAATTAAAATTAAGTGGTTTCATAAACAAACCACCGCTGCTGAAAGGATTAATATATCACATGGAATGGATGATATCACAAAATTGAAAGCATAAACATGAGAACAGCAATAGTTCTAATGTGTAAAGGATTTGCAAAAACATTTTATTACGTAAGAGAAGTAAATTTATTATTGAATTTATTATAAAAAAACATGAAATGACTCCAGTACTCTCGAATATTTAGATTTTCACCATTGTCCGTTTATTTTAATATTTCAATACATAGTATACCTAATGCACAAGATAAAATCATCAGACGCCGATACTTAGGAAACCTGTTACTGCAACACTAATCTATTTTAAAGTGAAGGATGAATCTGTTCTTAATTAATTTCAGCTTACTTTAATTAAGTGTGTGTCTCCAATTAAGTCTAAACGTTACCGACAGTGAACGGACAAACATTGTTTCAAATGAACATCCGCAAATAATTTTACATAGAATGAATTCAGTTGGATGCTTAATTAACGACAGAATAATGACTCTTTTGCGTCTGGATAAAATCATGCGCATGCATTTTTAGCACTATATCAGGGTATTTTTAAATATTTTATTGTCAAAATCACATTTAACCCTTTATCCTCCAACGGTACTTTAAAGTACCGGACTTTATTCCAATTGAAGCACGCTCGCTGCATGCATCCCCAATGGTGGTGTTAGGAAGCAATAGTAAATACTTCTATTGACCATCACTAAATAGCAATAGCAGTTTCAGTAAGCTGAAAATTGTGCACGGACCTATTTTGGAGCGTGTGTGAGTCAAATTTGCATCGATTTTGCTTTCTGACGAGGCATCCCTAACTTTTGATTGGAAACATCTAAAGTTTTACAGATAAGGCTATCATAATTGTACTTTCTTCTATCTTTACAAGAAGAAAGTATTGGATTCGTGAAAATTTTCGAATTCCGATTTTCGACGTATTTACAAGTTTTAGGGGTCAGTGAACCCGGAAAACATGTTTTTTCAAAATGTCTGTCTGTGAGTCTGTCTGTCTGTATGCATGTGCCACAAATTTTGTGGGCGCTGTATCTCACGAACTAATGAACAGAATTTAATAAAACTTTAGATTCTATTAGTTTCTGATATAAACTGGTGTTGATTACGTTTTGCTGCAAATCGCCCAACATATGTTTCTTTACTTTTTTAAAACACCTCGTATATACATATTCCATCAAAAACAACTCGTTGTAAATGATCCCGCCAAACAACAAATCTAAAACGACAGTCATAAAAAGAAGTGATATCACATAAAAAGAAGCGATATGGAAGTGAATACTCCGAGTGCCGTGTAAAAATCTAGCACTACTCATAATGTTTCCAAAGGACTCGGAGTGAGGTACAGTATGTGAAAACTGCTTGGCGACCTGCAGAGTTTTATAATGTTGGTTATTCCGGCACTTACATATGAGCATATGCTTAAAAATTTTGTTCTTAAATTAATGCTCCCATTAAATTGTAAAAAGTTGAAGATTCTAATGTTTGCATGCCCATTCTTATTCATCATCATGATGGGATCGATTTGTTCATTTTATTTACCATTATTTGAACGAGAAACGCCACTTTTACGAGGCGGATTTTCTAAGTAACCATGTAAACATTTTCAGTTTGTAAAATAATAATACAAATAATGATCATATGCATATTAATAACAATGTACGAAATAATGACGTTACCTAAACTAAGATATATTACAGTAAAAGCCTGTGTAAACGGAATAGAACATGATTGTGGGAAAATTTGCTCTAGTTAGGCTTCTGCTTCAGTAGTATTTAAGTATTGCGCGGCAGCGCAATACTTATTTATTTCCAGTCTTACTGCTCAATGTTAATTTAACATAGAAAAGCCTATAGAGATGATAACTTTTTAATTTTTTCTTCCCACCTTTTTGCCCCTGATGCCACTCCTCTTTTATTCTTTACTAATTCTAATAATATTATGAATTTAAAGTTTAAAACGTTTGGCTGACGTCAGGGTCGAAACGAATGGAAAAATACCTTTGCATATGGGTGAATTATAACCTAGAGAGAAACAAGGGCCAATTTTGTTGTATATTATTCAAATATTTTTCTTAATAATTCCAAATTTCACTTTTTTCATTGAGAATCAACGGACATTTTTAATAGAAAATGTAACATTTTTTCTTCATTGTTGCAAAAATTTGAAAAGCCGTAATAATAATTTATTTAGTTTTAGTATAAAGATTCCCACGTGAAAAATTTTAATTGAAATAGTTTTTTTTTTTTTTTTTTAAGAATTAAAAAAGTGGAAATAAAAATGGTGTAAATATAGTGGAAATAAAAAAGACATTTTCAAACATTTCTAAATAATACAAAGAGTATTAATATTATTAAAAACAGAAAGCAAGTGAAAATGACGTCAGTTGTTAAACAAAAAATTGAAATATATCTTACCCATACTGATTTTAGAACACGAATTTTAATTATCGTTAAAATTAATAAGGATAGTTAAGGAGCTCATGACTAAAAAAACAGCATTGTCTTAAATATATATATATATATATATGTGTGTGTGTGTGTATATATATATATTGTTCATATGCAGTTTCTTCTTGTGGCAACAAAAAAGAAAAAAATATTTATTTGCAAATTCAAAAAAGATATGTGTTTTCAACGTCAAGTCTACGGCATTTTTTAACTAAAATTATTGCTGAAGGACGTGATTTTTGTTGTTTTTTACGAAAACCACGACATTAAACTATTGAGTTATATGATCATCGATCAAACAGTTTTGGAGTTTTATAGTCGTACATAAATGACTGGTGTCACCGTGAAATAATACATTTCTAGGCATTATTAATGATAGGAAAATTTTTAAAAATGGTAAAACGGTGTACATTTCCGCGTTGTAAAAGTGATTCACGATACTATAATAAAGAGCATATGTTTGGAGTACGTTTCATACCTTTTCCAAAACGAAAAACTAATAAGTATTAACCGAGACATAAATAGTTAATACTAATGCAACTTAAACCTATTTATTATATTAGTATACAAGCCAGAAACATAGCTATCAAGCAGTGACAATCGAGTATATTTACATATATCGTGCGTGCGGCCTGTTGCCACTCTGGTAGCATAAAAGTATGTTTCAATACATAACATTCCTCCCCCCTATGTAACATAGTCCTTTAGCCAGGTTGGTGGATATTTAGCTCTGACTGGTCTTGATGAAAGGACTGCTGGACTTACAACATCAGGCAACTTTCCAACCACTGCAGGTGCAGTTCCAATTAAACTGTCCATCTTCCTAGGCTCTGAAACCACGTCCTTTGTCGGCAGAACTGGATCCTGGTTGCCCCCTGCTTGCTCAGATTTCTCGCTGTCTCCTACTGATTCTGATATCAACGGTGAAGGCGTTGGTACATTAGATGGATATGTTGAAGAACTATCAGAGTCTGTCGTATGTCGAGGACTGCCCACGCGTCGTCTTAGTTGGTCAATGTGTCTTTTCCACACAAGACCTTTATCCGTTAAAACCTCATACATTGTGGGGTTAATTACTTCTATTACTGTAGATGGTACCCATTTGTCGTGAGGGTGGAATTCTCGAGCATATACCAAGTCTAGAGGTGCAAACATCCGGAATCTTAAATCAGACAGATCCTTAGGATTAGGCTTTGAAAAATCTGGATGCATCCTGTCAAGGCAGGTTATCAAACGGCGGTTCATAAGCAGCTCTGCTGGAGAAACATTGGTAGCAGAATTGGGCGTAACATGTTGTGCTAATAAGAATGATGCAAGTCTAGTATTCCAATTCCCTGAAACATTTCTTCGAAGTGCATCTTTTGTTGTCTGCACCATCCGTTCTGCTTGTCCGTTTGATGAAGGATGTTCAGGAGCTGTGAATGTATGATGGATTCCGTTTCTAATAAGGAACCGTTCAAATTCAGACGATGTGAAGCCAGGTCCGTTATCTGAGACTATGGTGTCAAGAATATCATGTGAGCCAAAAAGCTTCCTCAAAGCTTCAATAGCACAAGGTGAGTCTGTTGACTATACCTTAATAACCTCTAGCCATTTTGAATATGCATCAACGACAATGAGGAAAAGGGATCCCTGAAAAGGCCCAGCATGATCGATGTGGAGTCTTGACCATGGTTTTCTAAGGCATTCCCATGTTCCCAGTGTCTTAGGAGGTGCATGTCGTGTTTGTTGACAAATATTGCACCTATTTACTGTGTCTTCAATTTGACTATCCATCTTTGGCCACCACATGTATCTTCTTGCGAGACTCTTTGTACGTACGATGCCTTGATGTGAACTGTGGACAGTGGCCAATAGGTGTTCTTGTGCCTTCCTGGGTATTATGACCCTGCATCCCCAAAGGAGGCATCCTTTGTGGGTTGAGATTTCTAGTCGCCGTTGGAAATAGGGGGTGAATTCTGCGTCTGGATTTTCAGCGGGCCACCCCTTCAAAACCCAGTTGAGCACTCGAGCTAAGATAGGGTCTTGCATAGTCATCCGTGCAATATCTTTGGCTGAAATGGGAGGCTTGTCCAGAGCCTCCAGGAGTAATACTTCATTAGGAGATGTCCCATGATGAATCATCTGTCGATGAGGTAGACGACTAAGTCCATCTGCATTAGAAATCAATTTACCAGGTTTGTATACAAGATGGTAATCATATGAGCTTAAAGCTAGGGACCACCGCTGCATTCTTGGGGACAAAATTGTTGGTGTGGGTTTATCGCTGGCCAGAAGGCCTAGTAAAGGCTTGTGGTCAGTTCTTATTTCGAATTTCTGCCCATAAAGGTAGTTGTGAAACTTCTTAACCCCTTGAATGATGGCCAAGGCTTCTTTGTCTATCTAGGCATACCTTCGCTCTGTTGGGTTCATCGTTCTTGAATAGAATGCCACTGGAGCTTCAACTCCCTCTGACAATTTGTGGCTGAGGACAGCGCCAACACCATACTGGGAACCATCACATGTCAGGAGGATTGGTTTCTTTTCATCAAAATGTACAAGGAGGGAATCACTTGATAAGAGATTTTTAACCTTATGAAAAGCTTCTTCGTGGCTTTTCTTCCATTTCCACACTGCTCCCTTGTCTAGCAAGCGATGAAGAAGATCTGCCACTGTTGCTTTATTTTGTAGAAAGACATGATAAAAGTTCAGTAGACCCAAAAATGCTTGGAGTTCCTCTCTCTTTGTTGGAGTAGGGGCTTCTTGAATAGCTTTTATTTTATCCTTTGTGGGTTTAATAACTCTCTCGTTGATTTCGTAACCTAAGAATTCAATTTTTGGTGTTCCAATAATACATTTATTTTTGTTTAAACGTAACCCAGCCTTAGAGAATCGATCAAGAACTTCACGAAATCGCTTGGCTAGTTCTTCTTCTGTAGAACCTTTGATCAAGACATCATCATAGTATGGAAACACCCCTGGTATGTTTGCGAGCAATGTCTCAATGAACCACTGGAATATTCCAGGAGCTGTGGAAATGCCAAATTGGACGCGATTACACTTGAATGCTCCACGATGTGTCACAATTGTTTGTGCCATGGCAGAAGATTCATCCACGACTAATTGCAGATATGCTTGGGACAAATCAAGCTTTATGAAAAGTCGGCCTCCTGTTAAATCTGCAAGAATTTGATTTACTACCGGTACTGGATATGGATGGGTGCCTAAAGCCTTGTTGACTCTGTACATTCATAGTCACCACATAACCTAATCTCTCCATTAGATTTCAGGACAGGAACAACAATAGTTGCCCAATCAGAGTAACTAACTGGTTCAAGAACTCCCTGGTCTTGTAATCGTTGCAATTCCTTCTCAATCTTGGGTTTTAGAGCAAATGGTACCTTCCTAGCTTTCAGCTGAATTGGACGAACTGAGGGATCCAAATGTAACTTGATAGGTGTACCTGTAAACTTTCCCAGTTCTTCCTTGAAAACATTAGAGAATTCACTCAGGACATCATCCAAAGTAGAATTCTGTATTCTATGGATGCCTGTTACCTTTATTCCTAATACTTCGAACCAATTTAGACCTAAAATTCCTTGGCGTTTCTTCTTAGCAATCAGAAGTGGAAGTTCCCGCTCGTATGAAGCATATTTAACTCTAACTTGGCACTGACCCAAGATTTCTACTGGTTGTTTATTATAGACTTTGACAGCGAAAGGAGACTTTTTGAACAGTGGAACATTGTGAGGATATAACTGGTCAAAAGTACCTTTGTCAATGATTGATATTTTAGCTCCTGAATCTACTTCCATAACACATGATCTACCGTTGATCAGGACGGTTGTTTTCATGTTTAGTGTTTCCACACAGTTGAGGCACACAGCTTTCAAATGGATGATGTCTAAACTCGATGTCTAAAGAGGTAGCTTTCGTATTCCTTATTTTAAAAAAGCCAACTTATATTATTCAAACACACGAAGCTCAGTTTAGTGGAAACCGAATATAGGAGATTCAATACTAATTTTTATCAATACTAAATCATTATGAATGAGAATTTCGCGAAATTAGTCAGCTTTATCCAAGCAGCTTTTATTTAAAGTAATTTATATTTGGCTGTCAAATTCGGCTATTTCTTAAAGTGCCTGCCATTTTAAGACAACATGATGGATGAGGCTAACCAGTGAACTTGGTCGAGACCTTAGTAATTGCTGTGCACATGCTCACTCACATCGTAATCGATTGATATATACGAGTGCTTTCGCAGGCAAAAAATCAGATTTTTCAAAATGTCACCCACATTAGATATTGAAATTGATATATTTGAGCCATTTTTTTATGATAAAGGAAAACAAAAAATGCTCCTGAATCCTTATATCAAGGTCAAATACTTAAGAAAGAAATCTTTTTCAATTTGTAATTTTTTTGCACCTCACTTTAAATATAATTTTTTTTAATTCAATGGCCACCATTTTGAAACAAGATGGCTGATGAAGTTGGCCTGGGGACTTGGTCGAGATATTGATGTATACAATCCACATGCCTTCTTACATCGAAATAGGCGAATACGTGTGTTATCGCGTGACAAATACAAGATCGTTTCAACATGTTAGCCATGCTAGAAATTCAAAGTGCTATAATTCAAATATTTTTTAAAGATATAAACAAAAGAACAAATTTTCATAAACAAAAACTGCTCCTGAATCTTTGTATCAAGGCCAAACACATATAAAAAAAATCTTTTTCATTTTCCAATTTTTTAATACCTCATTTTAAATTTTAAATTTAATTTTTTTTAAATGGCAACCCTTTTGAAACAAGATGGCAAATGAAGCGGGCCAACGAACTCGGTCAAGACATTGGTATGTACTATGTACAGACCAAGTTACATCCAAATCGGTTCATAAATACGCCTGATATCGCGTAACAAAAATCAGGTCGTTTTAAAATGTCAGCCACAATAGAAATTCAAAATGCTATAACTCAGCCATTTTTTTAGATATAGACGAAACAAAAACTGTTCCGGAATCTTTGTATTAAGGTTAAAAACATACGAAAAAACTCTTTTCCATTTTCCAATTTTTTTGGATCTCATTTTAAATTTAATTTTTTTTTAATTTGTTAAATGGCCGCCATTTTGAAACAAAATGGCGGATGAATCTGGACAACGAACTCGGTCGAGATATTTGTATTTACTATATTACACACCAAGATACATCCAAATCGGTTCATAAATATGTCCGTTATCACGTGACAAAAATCAGGACGTTTCAAAATGTCAGCCACGCTAGAAATTAAAAATGCTATAACTCAGCCATTTTTTAAGATATAGATGAAACAAAAACATCTCCCGAATCTTTTTATCAAGGTCTAAAACATAAGAAAAAAATATTTTTTCAATTTTCAATTTTTTGGTACCACATTTCAAATTTAAATTTTTCTTTAAAATTTAAATGGCCGCCATTTTTAAACAAGATGGCGGATGAAGCTGGCCAACGAACTCGTTCGAGACATTGGTATGTACTATGTATAAACGGAGTTACATCCAAATCGGTTCATAAATACGCCTTTTATCGCGTGACAAAATTCAGGACGTTTCAAAATGTCAGCCACGCTAGAAATTGAAAATGCTATAACTCAGCCATTTTTTAAGATATAGACGAAACAAAAACTGCTCCGGAATCTTTGTATAAAGGTCAAATACACAAGAAAAAAATATTTTTCCATTTTAAATTTTTTGGTACCACATTTTAAATGTTAAATATTTTAAAAATATTTAAATGGCCGCCATTTTGAAACAAAATGGCGGATGAAGCTGGCCAACCAACTCGGTCGAGACATTAGTATGTACTATGTACAGACTAAGTTACATCCAAATCGGTTCATAAATACGCCTGTTACGAGAGTTACAGTGTGCCAAAGGTCAGATATATATATGTATATATATATGTGTGTGTGTGTGTGTGTGTGTGTGTGTGTGTGTGTATGTCAATTTTGAACAGAGGGTGGTTTCGGGGTCTGGGGGTCATGATCGATGAAAATATACCAAAATGTTTTGAAATCGCTTTTCTCCGAACGGCTGCAATAGGTAGCTTTTTGTAATGAAAGCTACCTAATATTGAAATGTATAATTGTAATTGACCACAATTACATACCATTTCCTGCTTGTCTTACAATTCTTTCTGATTTATTGCAGATCTTCTATGACAAATATTTATAAAAGGGATATAATGAGAATTTAAAATTTATTTTTTTGATTTTCACAAATTTTCGAAATTGATATGCTGCATATATCCACGCATGCAGGTCGCCGAACAGTTTTGCCATACTGTACTTTACTCTAAATCCTTTGGAAACATTATGCGTAGTGCTAGATTTTTACATGGCACTCGGATTGTGCACTTCTTATATCGCTTCTTTTTATGCAATATCACTTCTTTTTATGACTGTAGTTTTTTTGTTGCTTGGCGGGATCATTTACAATGGGTTGTTTTCCTATGAGATATCACGCCTTTTGCCAAGGTATTTCATTTGCATTATACATGTTCCATTGTAATTCAGAAACTAAAAGATAAACGAAAGATGATAGAGGTAAAACAATGTTGTAATAGTAATGCTATAAACTTTACAAATGTGTAATATGTGTAATAAGATATAATATTGGACTACTTTAAAATAATTTAAAACCATTTTATCGGTCGAACTCGAACACTTGTTCGATTTTCTGAATTTTCAATTTATGTACTTTCTAAATTCCTAATTGTTTTTCTACTTATAAAAACGAATAAAATACAGTAAAAATCCGATAATTACAGATCTCTGCAGCCCTATCAAAAATCTTTAGGGTGACCCTGTAAACGAAACGTAATTGATACAATTCAGTTTAACAATAGGAATATAATCTTAAATCTTACTTAGGTCGACTGTGGTTGGTAACATATTTTAATATCATATGTACATGATCGTTTTTACAAGATATATGCAATTTAATATATTTTTGCACTATGTTAAGCGGTCAGGACTCTTAAAGCTTCGAAATTACAATTTTTATAGCTGTCAAACTTCTATCTTTTTTGAGCATTTTGATAGATTGTTTCCTCGAAATTCCCATTAGAACAGAATGTATGACTATTAGAATTATACCCGCTCAATAGCGGAAGCGTCGTTTCCGGAACTTTGAAGTCATTTTTTTAAAATAATTCACATATTTATTGTACGGAACTTTCAGAGCGAGAGTAATACTCGTACATGACCATTTTTTATTTTTTTATATCAAAAGAAAATTGACATGTTTTAAATGTCACGTTTGATTCATCAACATTTTCTGCAGCTTTATTAGCTTCAAACAGAATGGCAATCCAATTAATACGTTTCACATGAAATTAATATCGATCCAATTACGTGCCCTATCCTTTGATATCGTACCATATAAAATTTATTCAGTGAGCAGCAATGTAATAATGACTGCAATGCAGAATTGGATATGTTATTGAATGAATAGACCAATTAACTTAATTACCTTTGAATCCTTAATGAAACAACATTGAAAATTAATATTCTTTGAAAAATAAGTACAGTAGAATCTCCTTACAACGTATTCTTCAATTTAACGAACGTTATTTGGATTGTTAAAAAAAAATTATTACCCTAAGATAAAAAATGCTATAAACTTGATATACAGTCAAACCTCGTTATCCCGACACTCTAATTACCAAGAAAAAGTATCGTCATAAAGCGTAGTGACACGATAACCGGAGTTGGAGAAAAATATGTGATAGGCTTGCGATATCATAGTATTGTTATTATGGTAATAAGTATATACTACTCGTGCTACTATTCTGCTATTGCTACTCGCATTTTTTTAAGTACGCTATTTAATAAACATATAATTTTAACTGATTCCGTGATGTCTTAAAATATCCAGATATTAAATAAATAAATAAATTTGCTTCATTTGACAAGGACATATGTAAAATATTGTTGTCGAATGTAGTCATTTACTTCAAGTATCAGCTTTGATATATGTTGACTTTTATCATCACTTTTTTATGTTAATAAAAATAAATAAACTCTCTTATCGAATATGAATTACCTACGCTGAAAACAAAAATTATAAAACACAACTATTACTAGATAGTTGAGTCATCATTTAATTTACCATTTTAAAACATAATTTTATTAAGTAAATTATTTTTGTACAATATAAATTAAATTTTATTAGTATAGTTTTTAGAATTAATTTATTTCTAATTTTAATAACTATTACTAAATAACATAACTATTACTAAATGCATTTATTACTACACTGTAAAAAAAAACACTGTAAATTTGTCAGCACAGCTCGATCACAGTTGAATGTACTGAATCTTTCTTTGGTTTCCTGGCTATTTAAACATGAAAAATACAGTAGTTGCGTAAAATTAACAATACAATGTACTGGCAATTTTGGACGCATTTGGACCACAGCACAAACTACTGGCGTCCAAATTGCCAGTACATTGTGCTGTTAATTTTACGCAACTACTGTATTTTCCATGTTTAAATAGTCAGGAAACCAAAGAAAGATACAGTACATTCAACTGTGATCAAGTTTGTGCGCGAGATGAACAGTACTTTGTACTGTAAAAATGTCGTTTTTTTTACAGTGTAGCAATAAAAGTAAACGATATGCACTTTTCATATGCATTTATCAAGAAAATAAATGCTTAGTATGCTGATTTCCAATTATGGGAATGTAAAATATGTTATTTGCCCGGCAAAATTTGAATAAAATAAAGGAACTTATATAATTATATCAAAATTATGTCAATAAAATAAAGGCCAAGAAAACTATTTACACACTAAAAAAACAAACCTTTAATAAAGAATATACATATAAACATGCAAAGAGTACATTTAAAATTAATAAATCAACTGTAAAACACATTTTTACCATTTTATCTTGGGAAACGATATGCATTGTTAATAAAAACATTAAAAGAAAATGGCTTTCAATCAATTTCATTTCCGCTTCTTTAAAAAATATGGAAACTTCTTAATTTATTTTTGTTAATTCGAGTTATTGTTAATTTTATTTAAATACAAATTATTCAATTAATATTCATAAGAAAGTAAATATAACGAAAACCAGATTTTCTCTAGAAATAATGTTTAAAACCTACAAAAAACTGTTCAGCTAATTAGTAGTCGCTTTTGCTAATTAATACAATTTAGTTTTCTGTCGTAACAATTGCTTTTGATTTCACACCTTTGAGGCTTAAGCTTACTCTGTTTGTGTTAATGTAAACACATCTTATAAGGCATAATTTATCACTGAAAAAATGGGTTGTTTAATGCATACATCAGCATTTTAAGACATTAATTTAGCTGTTTGATTTTTTTTGTTGTTGTTTTTTATACAAAATGCAACTAATATTGTACACAAAGTCAATAAGCTATTTAGAAATATGTTTTCTGCAATATCTTTATTGACATGTGAAACATTCCTATATTAAATGGTTCACTGTAAAAAAATCCGAACAGCATTCCGGTAGGAATCGGAAAAATAGTTGCCCTTATCGTACCGGAAAATTTTCCGACCCAGCTCGGAATAAAATCCGTAAAAAAAGGAAACATTCATTAAAACGGTACTTTACGGATTTTATTCTAATTTTACGGATTTTATTCCGATTTTACTGATTTTATTCCGAGCTGGGTCAGAAATTTTTCCGGTACGATAAGGGCAACTATTTTTCCGATTCCTACAGGAAATCTGGTCCTATTTTTTTACAGTGTTTATTGTTGATAGAATTATTTATATATAACAAGGTTTTATATAATAACAATTTTAACAATTTTATTTAATAAGCGATGTGAGAAAATGAATGTTTAACGGAAATTATTACTATCCAAAAAGATTTGTCACACTGTAAAAAAAAAAAAATTCTGACCAGTTTTCCTGTAAGAATCGGAAAAATAATTGCCCTTATCGTACCGGAAAAATTTCCGACCCAGCTCGGAATAAAATCCGTAAAAAAAAGGAAATAGTCAATAAAACGGTATTTTTCTGATTTTATTCCGATTTTACAGATTTTATTCCGAGCTGGGTCGGAAAATTTTCCGGTACGGTAAGGGCAACTATTTTTCCGATTCCTATAGGAAAACTGGTCGTATTTTTTTTACAGTGTAGAGCAATTTGTGTTTTATGCTGAAGTCAGAAATAAAAATAAATTGATTGACACCGCATACCCAAATTTCCTTCGTATTTTAATGAATTGTTCGGGAAGAATATAAATTAATATAAATTAAAATAATTTCAAATTTTTAATCATTAAACAGTTTAACACAGTCACATTAAATAATTGAAAATAATTTTCATCAGGAATAGAATATTGCTTCATTATACTTATGATATATTTAGTGCAACATATAAATGGCAAAATGAAAAAAAAAATCAACGCATAATACAATATTTAAAAAAAAATCAAATTAACTTCTAGCAATATCTCAATTTCGTGTTAAAATGATTTGTAAAAAAATTAAAAGAATACAAAAGTTATTTATTTTAAAAAGATTTTATTAGGATTTCAATTTTCTTCATATTAAAAAATAATTTTTACGACTTCAAGCTACAATTTTTTCACATAGAAACTTTTTTCTACTCAGTAGAATAGCGTAACAAATATGAAACAGTTTCGATGAAATAAAAAGAACTGATTTTTCATTACTGACTCATAAATTATTAATTTTCAAATCTCCTTCTCAATAAGTTTTTTTTCTTTTTCTAGAATTATTCTTAGTAAAATTTCTTATTAATTCCTAAAACCTGAAATATTTCTGCTTCTCGACATTCTTTGTCAAAATGATAATTAACCGATGTGGTATTCAAAATTAAGCAAAATGAAACATGCACAAAAAAAGACGAATTCTAAATTTGAGAATTTCTTTTATTTCAGCTAAAAATCAAATGAAATTTCAAGAATTTTGTTTTACAAAGTATATTCACGATTCTCTCACTGAACAAATTAATTTATCAAAGGTTCGCAATAAAATATTTATATATCCTAATATGGATGTTAAACTACAATTTCTTTGTATTTCGTAGTTAATGTAAAATAACGATAGAAATCTCCTGATTGATTTACAATATATTGTAGTACAATATTTTGCTGTTGAGTTAGAGTTAGGTGTGCACAAAAAAGAACTGTCTATGTGAGGTGGACAATCCGCATTGACTTAAACTGAGAATTTTAACATAAAAATAGGTGCATTGTCGGTATACCAACAACATTGTCGCGAAGCATGGTACTGGGCGCAAAATGAAAACTACTACCTAAAATAGAACATTAAAAAAATGTTATTAGGACTTTAATTGAAGACTTTCACGAACTATTTTATTAAATCAATACAGATATATACTTGAAATAAAAGATCAAATAAATATGAAACAATAAAGTAATAAAATAAAACTCAATATTTAAACTGCATGCAGGAAATTGTAAATGTCTCTTAGCATTGCAGAAAATATATCTTTTCTTGAATGAAGCCGTTCATGTACTATTTTTTTTTTTAAGTATAATTCCAAAATAAACATTATCATAGTAAAACATTTTTTTCCCGTAAAAGGTTTAATTATAGTGAATTTAATCAAAATAATGAAAATATATTTGTTTCATTCCTAAAAGGAAATCGGTAACCTTCACTTTGCGAAAAACGATTAAAATATCTTTTTTCCAATATGTATTTAGGCATACTTAGCATGTTCTGGAGAAGTTACGGAGAGATCGCTTGATTACAAAAGTGTGAAAAAGGTTTTGTACTGCATCTATTTTCCTTTGTCTCTTTAGCTTCACTTATACACAGCGAATAAAGTACTCAGTAAACTGCGTTATAAACTGCATACCATTTTTTTTTACTCAAAATCCTGACTTATTCAATCAGAGAATTTTTGAAATTAAATTAGGCAAAGAAATTCTAATTTCTGAAACTGGGGATAAAAAAATGAAAATTATATATAGTAATGTAATTGCGAAGTGGTTAATTGCAACCGTTCCTATATCTAAATTCATGATTTACAGTTCAAGTTTTTTATCTATTAATATCTTAATTTATGCTTAAACTTCAACAAATATATTTAAGTGTTGCGCGTTAACGCAATGCTTATTTATTTCCAGCGTCACTTCTCAGTGTTAATTTAACATAGAGAAGCCTGTGAACCTCATAATGTTTTTGACTTAATTTACTGTTTTGTCCCTGTTACCACAATTTTTTTATTCTTTGATAATTCTGATAATATTACAAATTTAAAGTGTGAAAACGTTTGCCTGACATTAGGGTCAAAACGGATTATGAAATGTCTCTGCATATGAGTGGATTATAACCCAGAAAGTAGCACATGCTATGTTTTATTTACATTATTTAAATATATATTTTTTAATAATGCCAAATTTTGCTATTTTCACGGAGAAGCAATGGATAGAATTAAAAATAAGATGAATAACATGTCATACTGGAAGTAAAAATGACTTTTTCAAACATTTGTTTGTATTAAGAAGAGCATTAATATTACTAAATACAGAAAACAGGTGAATATGACTTCAAATTTAAAACAAAACAAAAAAATATATATATTTTACTGATACTAATTTTAAAACAAGAATATCAGTTACTTACAGATGAGCGCGTAGTTCGATTAAATAGCTGTTAACTTTGTGATTTATTTATATTTTTCTTTTATTTATTTATTGGTGAATTTTTTATTTCTTTTATAGAATAATAGCCGGAAACAAATACTAAATTATTTATATTGTTTTAAAACGGTGTAAAAATTGGAATTGTCCGATGTTTAGAGGTTAATAAATTTGATAATAACTGAAATTTATTTTACAGATTGCATCGTTATTATGACATCATAGATTCTATATTACCATTTCTATATCTGCTATGTCAATTTTTTTTTAAATAAACGCAGACACCTGGCACTGTCGGGCTTCGCCAGGTGAGTCACCCATACGTGCCTCATAAATTTCTCAGAAATCTGCATTATTCATAACGATATTTTTTAATTGAAAATTCTGCCTTATTTAATCAAAACTTTTCTGCGCTTAAATTAGGCAGAATATTTTATTTTCTAAAACTGCTAACAAAAGATTACAAATTCTATATAGGACGATCGTCGCAAAGGGGTTAATTGTATCAGAGTTCCTATGTTTCAATTTGTTTTCTCAAATCGAGTCATTTTTAGTAGTATTTTAAGCTTAAACTTCAACAGATATGTAAGTAATGACACAGCTTCAAACAGGCACTTGCACGCATATGCATACAGGGTGAAATTAAGAAAAATATTTTATTTTCTAAAACTGCTAACAAAATATTACAAATTCTATATAGGACGATCGTAGAAAAGGGGTTAATTGCATCAGAGTTCCTATGTTTCAATTTGTTTTCTCAAATTGAGTCATTTTTAAAAGTAGTTTAAGCTAAAAATTCAACAAATATCTAAGTAATGACACATTTTCAAACAGACACACACATGCATATGCATACAGGGCGTCCATTCTCAACGGTGCCCCAATAGCTAATTCCTAAACCTAGACCAACATTGTCTTCATGCCTCCAACATAGAAATATAGTTCCAATGGCAAAAATGATTTAAATTAGATAAAGAAATATTTAAGAAGCGACTTGGGTCAATAAAAACATTCCTTAAAAAATTAAGAAATGTAATTTTTTATGTGGCCCCACTTCCTTATAAGTTGTATTTCGTAAAAATATCCTATTACACTAAGAAGTAAGACAAAAAAAGTCCCATTTTTTAACGATTAAAACTGAGCAAGTAATTCAAATTGAAGCTTATTCTTGGCTGAGAAATCCTTGCTGGTCATTCACAAAGTGACTGCAAAAATAAATAATCGTTGATAGTAAATCAAAGTAATAGTTGAGAGTAAAACTAACAGTGCAATATAAATTTGAAATCTGCTTTCATTCTGACATATTAAAACAAAATATGCAACTTATACTAAAATATATGTGAAAAAATATAACAACAGCCTCATTTACCTACAAAAGGTAACATATATTAAAATACAATTATTTTAACCGATCTGAAACTTAATTAATAAGACTTAAAAGTATCGTAACACTTGTACGGTTTTGCTACTTGCAGTTAAAGTGAAGATACACGCGAAATAAATTATTCTGATATTGTAAGCACGTTGTGTATGATCCCTCAAAGCCTGGTGCAACTCACTTGTGTTCATATGCTGAAAATTGGTATAAGTCATGCAATTCAATGTTTCAAAACTCGGTCAATTTTAGTGTTAGATTAATGGGACTTTTTTCGTCTTATTTGTAAGCGTTATACGGAATTTGTACTAATTATAACTCATAGGACTGGGATACCGTATAAAAATAAAATTTCATAACTTTTTAAGAAAGGGTTCTGTTGATCAAAAGGACATTTAGCATAATTTTTTACCTCATTTAAAAATTTTTGTAATAGGAACTGTATGTCTATGACTAACAGTTAATTAACAATTAGCCATTGGACACCATTGAGAGTGGCCACTCTGTGTATATATATGTAAAGGAGACTGGGGAAGGTTGACCCATTTTTTTTTAGAAAATGATTTTTTATTTTTTAAATATTGAACCTAGAATAAAGTTTCGTATATAATTTTATTCGTCTTACAATCAGTTATCAAAATAAAATTGCGACATAAGTGTAATACATAAGAAACTTGAAAAATGATTGATTTTAAACTTGAGAAAATAATGGGTCAAGGCTGCCCACCCATGGGAGGCTTGACCCACTTTATTTTATAATGAAATATTTGTTCAATAGAGTCAAAACTGTGTATTAAACACCAATGTCGTGAAGGAAATGTTCACCTTGTTATTAATAAGCAATGTAACATACATATAACTACTTAAAAGGTGATTTAAACATATAAAAATATTATTTATTGTATCCCGAGATCTTTCGAACACACACGTGTTCATTTTCAAAGCGAAAAAGATGACAGACTGAATAGAAATACATTTTAAAAACAAAAACAAAATAGTACGCACGCGCAAGCGGAGTTCAATCCATTTTTTTCCATAGGGGTGAAAAGATCAGTTCATATTATCAGGAGGTCTTGAAACATTTAGGATATTGTACCAAATTGCGGGAATATTATAAGTAAGGACATCGTTACAAATATTATCACTTCTAAGTAAAATTTTAATGGATTCACGGATTATGGAAGAGTAATGGTTAGACGTTGAAATGATCATTTTAGCTTTGTCGAACTTTATCTTAATATCTTCTTTTTGATGCAATTTGGATAAAGCTGTACTTGGTTTGTTAAACTTACTATCAGAAATGTGCTCTTTTAACCTTTCCTTAAATTTTCGAGATGTCATACCAATATAAAATAAATTCTTATGTTGTTCTGTGCTGAATGGGATGATGTAAATTTTTGGATGTGAATTTTTGGTTTAGCTATTAAATTAATATTATAATTTAGTTATGCATATTTCAATCTCTCATATAGCTGTGGGATATAATCAAATGTGCAATAAATAGACTCTTAAACTTAATTCATTCTTCTGTCTTGGTTTTTTTGCTTTATTAACTAACCTATTAATGTATTGAAGAGGGAAACCATTCTCAATAGCAATCTGTTTTATTATACTATTCTCGTTTTCTAGGTATTTATCTGTACAAACTTCGAAGGCACGTTTAACGTAAAACCTGTAGGGAGCAATTTTATATGAAAACGGTGAGTTACAATCAAAAGGAATAGTGTTGTTAGATCTGCATAAAATCAGTTTTTAAAAAGGCAGAATAACTTTATGCAACAAAGTTTAATTAATATTAAAAAATATTTGGGAAAATGCTTAGACGGAATTCAAGGTACAGGACAAAAATTAAGTTTTTAAAACCCATTCCTTTACATTCGACCTGGCAACACTAATTGCCACATAGTTTGTTTTCCTCTCATTGTGTTCATCTTGGTGAAATTTTTCTACATACCTTCCTAAAGTATATTGATCAATGTTATGTTCCACTGCATATTTAAGAATACCTAACATTTCATAAGGCTGCTGCTTTCATCCTTTTTAGTCTTTTCCATTTTTCCTATTTACCTACTATGGGTGCTATTTAAATTAAATAAAAGTTCCTATAAACTTTCCAACTGATTATTTCATTAAATTTGTTCTTGTTTCTATAGCAGTTTTTCTCAGCTCCATTTAATCAGTTGTAAACATTTTCCTTTCTATCAATCACCCCATTTTACTGTAGTTTTACAGAACAAATTTACATTATTTTAGAAATGTAACCATTAACCCTTTATTATGTACAGTGTGTACTAAAAGGCTTTCCAAAAACACTTAATTAAGGACTTTTGATCATCTGGTCAACCCTCCCCACATTGACTGGGTCAAGCCTCACCATATAGCCCCTTTTTAAATGTGTAGCACATGGTTATGTTTAGCCTAATTTACCGTACAATCTTTATGCATGCCTGAAATAAAAGATCAACATTTCTACATTACTTAAAACCTAAATTTCTATAATGTATTTTATCTGAGAAAACCTTGCAAAACTTTTCAAAAAATACACTTTTTAAGCTCAAAACTCTTCACAATTTATTTTTTCACACCTGTTTAAAGTATCTTCATGAAACAAAGACTATTTTTTGAGCATTTCAATAGCTTTTGTTGCTACCTATTGACAAGATTCTGAATTTTTTTTTAAATATGAAAACTGAAGGATGGGTCAAGCCTCCCCTATGGTCAACCCTCCCCGGTGTCCCCTATATTTATTTACATAATTAAAAAGAATTAATAGATATAGGGAAGAATTTGACAATAGAATACATATAAAACTATTTAAATTTGTAAATAAGGAGAAATTTGTGATTTTGACTCCATTTTTGCAAAGATAAGGACATACAATTTTTTCTGATAAATTTGCGAATTTGTAGAAAAGTCAGTAGCTTTTTGTATAGCGTAACAGACATGAAGAATATCCATGCGAATATAAAAAAAAAACAAGAAAGAAAAATCATGTGTCAAGTATAGAATATGAAACACTTTCCAACACATTCGGAATACTGTAACACATCTTCATAACTTAAGGTGAAAGATGATACAAAAAAATAATTTAGAAAAATCATAAAACATTTGATAACTCAATTTCGTCAATTACTATTTGTAGCCATAAAATTATTAAAATTCTTTTGATAAACTCAGTATATGATACATCGACTTGTTATATACTACATAAATTGTTAAAACTTATTTTAGTTAGGAAGCACTTAACACAATTGATAATTTCCTTTCAGCAATTTCCGCCAATAAACGGAAATGCATTTGAATTTTTTTTTACAATTCTGCATGTGATTTGTATAATTTATATTATTCAAGTAATATAAAAAAAAGGATAAATTTAAATACGCATACCACAAGTGAAAATGCATTTCCAGCTCATCTCACCGTTGTCTAACTCTTTTGCATGTCCCTGTATATGAATGATAAGGTAAATGCTATGCACATCATATTCTACAGTAAGCATTTTGTTGTGCTCATCAGTGATATAAATAAATTTTAAGGTGTTTGAAATAATGTAACATCATTAAAATACATAACAAATGATTTGTCCATGAACGTAATGAAAATTTTTTGTTTTAAGTGTCCCTGTAATCGAACTATGAATGCACTTCATTTTTAATACTGAATACGACATAGTAAATCTCAATAGCATATATCAACTACGTGGCAATCCGACTACATCTACGTGTTAGATCTCGGACAGACGGAGAAATAAACTGAATTCATAAACAATTTTTAACTATGTGTGGGAAGCGATAAAAATAAGTAAAAACATTAAAAATAGAAAAAGTTTAAACGTTTTAAACCATTATTTATACTTTAAAAATAATTATTATTTTCAAATTTTAATCAGGATGTATTCAATCACGAAAATAATCTTGTTTAACAATTTAATTTTAATATATGTAAAAGCGGTGTTTAAAAAGGCATAAGTAAAATATTTTTTTCAAAGGGTACTGAGAATCTTCAATTTACACTTATCGGATTTTTTGTATATTTCTCTACTTTAATGATTAAATGTGAATTAGTTACTATGATTTTTCATTGATAGTCATTTGCATAGATATTTTGGAATTTCACATTAGAATTTATAGTTATGGTTTTTTTGCTGTTCTTAAGTACATTCTACATTACCATTTCTATTTGCTACTTATATAGATATATGTGGATTTATAGTCTATAAATGCACACATTCCGCTATCTCGGATAAGCTCTGTTCATAGATAGAAGACTTATAACGTCTGAAAAGGAAGCTTTAAAAGAGATTCTGATAGAGAGTGATCGTGAATTAGAACTTAAAATGCCTTTACACTAGAAAAGGAGGTTTAAAATAAATATGAATAATTTATTTAACTTTGTGAAGTGTCTAATTCTCGAATATAATGTAGATAATGAAGATGTGTCACAGCGGTGTAATCAGTAGCGCAGTGGATTGCTAATCAAAAGGCCATACTTCATTCGCGGTTGAAGCGAAGTCCTCAATCTGTACCCGAAAACAGGATGATGGTTGAACGACTAGAAAAAGCACAAAAATCTAGATTAAGGGTGTTTGGGAGGCCTGGTCCAGTGAAATCAATTCCTGTAGTGGATAATGTAAGTTGTAATTTTTCAAATGGGCGAAAAATGTCCGGGTCAGGATTCGAACCAAGGAGCTCTTGGAGGAAGCTGCCAATGCTCTGTTAACTGAGCTATCCCCGAATGAATCTGAAGACTTAATTCATCTAATAATAAAATTTCCAAATTATCTGAAGGAAGTGAGGAAGGAGGGCATTTTGGTCAATTGGCCCACTTCGTTAATTAAACGTTATAACAAAAAAGGGTCTGTTTTACATGGTTTGAAACTTTTGAAGTGTGAAAAGGTGAAAGAATACAATAAGTCTCTGAAAAAGATCAAAACACTTCTGGATCAGACATATTTTCTACGACTTTGAGATTTTTTCCCATTACCGCGATTGAAAAATAATGATAATCAAAATTTGCGTATAGATATATGTAATGCTTTGGTATTATAATTAGCTTTATTTTGATCGTTTTGTTTTTTTAATTGTATATCAATAACTTTTAATAACGTTAATTTAAAACAGAAAAGGTTTATTTTCAGAACTCGCGTACATATAGTGTTTTTTATTTGCATTTCCCACTGACCGTTTTATTTTTGTTTACATTCTGTCAAAACTATTAAAACAAAAAAAAAACAAAAAAAAAAACAAACAAAAAAAAAAACATTATAATCGCTTCGGGAGATTCCTAGGATCAATATCAGCTGTTTTCTATAGGATTTTGCACTTATTGTTGTCACTTCACACTCGTAGTTTCCAGCCCCTGGACACATGCACTTTAGAGTTGTGTAGGAGAATCCTAAATGCCATACGAAACTTTTTCAAGAATATTAATCAAGTTATGATAATCTTTTAAATAATTCTCAAGAGTAAAATACCGTTAATGGATATAATTATATGCATCCAGGATAAATTAAAATAAGAAAGAAAAATTTTATGCACGCATAGATTATGAAACACTTCACATTTTTGCAAATTGTCATTATCTTGTGTCTTATGTCTAATGTCTGTTTTATCTAATGTCTTAATCGTGTTACGTTGCAATGAAATCTGCATATAAGCATGCATTTTCATTTAAAGAAAATAAAAAATAATTATACTTTTTTTTTATTTTCTTCTATCTGTTATAGAAGAAAGTAGCGTAATCGAAATCGACCTCCGGTTTTCGACTGATTTACACGTTTTAGGGGTCAGAGATCCCGAAAAACATGTTTTTACAAAATGTTTGTCTCTGTATGTCTCCATATGTCCGTGTGTCTTCTACTTATCATCGAAAATGGTATGAAGTTATGCATGGAATTAAACCAAATTACATATATATATGTTTTCGGCTATGTCCAACAGGTCAGGGGAGAATTCGAGAATATTCAGCCGGCATGGGGAGCCGTAATATTGATTTTTGTGTCATTTTCATTATTATTTCAAAGAGTTGGAATTTAAGCATATGTATAATTCTGAACAGAGATCTTTTAGTAGAGACAATACGCGACTGATAGCAGCAAAAATTCTGATAAATATTCTTTTTGATCGAAAAATTGATCGCTTTATATATTTATTTTAATTGATTGTAATTCTGGTTATTTTTCATTAATTCTTGATTTCTAAAATCCTATTACTTTTTTTTTGCATATATGTATACTATTTATTATTATTTTTCTTTATTAGATAATTTTATTTGCTTCTGTATTTGCATTTGCTGCGGAGCAGTAATTCGAATGTTATGTTTTGATTCTGAAATTCCCAATGTCAAGTCTAAATCTCGGGGTCTCCGTGGCCGAGTGGATAAGACACCACGCTGCTAATCGCTTGAGAGCGTAGGAGGCTTGCGGGTTCGACTCCCGTTGGCTTCGTTGCACAATCTTTGTGGGGCTTCCGGATGTAAAAATTCTCTGTGTTGTAAATTTCATTGTTCTATCTCGTCCCTGTATATCGACGATGACTTATAAGCGGGCCTTGGGGTCAAGCGCACAAGTCTGATGTATGTGTTCAATAAACCGATATTAAACCAAGTCTAAATCTCTATTCTATTAAAAATTTGAAAGGAACCAGTTTAATCGTATTTATTTAGAGTCACAAATCTTTATTATTTAAGTACTGCCACATGATTTATTATTTAACTACTTCCATATGCAAATCGAGAATCTTCGAATAATTATTTAGGTGTATTCAACGTTTTAATTCATCGATTTATAGCATATTCTTTTCGGAACAAGATTGGAATTCTACAATCAAAATGAAGGTACTGTAACCTTTCGATTTATTCTAAAGTTTTATTAACAATCTATATTCTCCAGTCTTTAAAAACTCTACAGCATACAAATGGACCAAACTTCATATATTTGTTTTTGCTATAGACGTGAGGTCCCAATCAAAAATTGGGGACATTCCCTCGGAAACGGTCGCAGCGACAGCGATTTTCGCACGAAATTCCGTACAAAATAGCGATAAACCAAGCTGTTGTGCAAAATGATATGATTCGAGTAACCCGAGAAGAGGGAGTGGTATCATACTAAATCACCGAAGTATCCAATATAGGCTCAATTTGCTACTTCGACTAAGTTTAATTCGAGTATTAACATGTATGAGTTTTGTGAATGGCACATCCAACTAGTTTCGTTAGCAAAAACATTTGTAATTATTTTTAGTGCAAATTATATGTTATATGTAACACTTGACATAACGGTGTACTTATTTCTGTTAATAAAGATTAAAAAACGGATATTTTTCTTTTTTCATCCACAGTTTTTTATTATACAAGGTGTCCATAGTTAAACTACCCTACTTTAATGTTGTCTACAGGCAAACTACTGTTCATAAAGTTGTGAAAATTTTTGAAATACATATAATAAAAGGGTTGGGAGTTTGTTTAAGCTAAAAAAATATTTAAAAGTAGCTTAAAATTTCGCCACCAGAGGGTGTTTTTTAAAACAAATTATACATTTAGCATTACGATAGTTTAGAAATTTCATTTATTATTTTTAACGTATCCTAAAGACAGCATTTCACGACATTTTCCTAGCATTTCCCAGAATAAATCCGGTCAACTATTGAACATGCTATCTTTCGACTCCAGTTGGTACCTGAATGAAAATGATGAAATTCATGCAGAACATGTTTGGTTATAACAAAGTTTGTTAAACTATGGTAAATGTATGGTAAATGCGTAAATCGTTAAAAAACGGACTCCTATTTTTTTTTCTCTCAAACAAATTCCCGTACTTTTATTGTGTCCTCCACAAAATTTTGCAATATTCTGAACAATAGTTTCGTCGGTTGATGACTTTAAAATAGGGTCAATTAATTATGAACATCCTGCAAATAAAATTTCTAAACTATCGTAATGCTAAATGTGTAATTTATTAAAAATCGCCCTATGGTGGCAAAATTTAGAACTATTTTTTTTTAGCTTAAACAAATTTTCATCCCCATATTATGTCTTTCACAATAGTTCACAACTAAAGGGTCGTTTAATTATGGTGACCGTGTAGTTTAAGTGTGCGACAAATACTCAATTAAATAGCATAGTTTTTTAAGCGTAGTTTTATATCAAATGATGACAAAGCATTCTCAATATCATGTTAGAATTATCTTTGCACTGTACAGTGCTTTAATTTGCACTCTGTATTTTATTTCCGACAATTTACAAAATTTTTACAATAACATAAGCATAAAATACAATAATTTGTACTAAACTGCCTTTCTTTTTCTTAATTTTTGAAGAAATTCTGAATTCGTTTTTGTTTCGTTAACGACTCAATTTCAATTTAATCGATACTTCTACCTATCCAGTAAATTATGATGATTCTGCGTAACCAGCATTTATTCCTCTCTAGTGCACAGAATATATTTTATATTATCAAAGGAAAAGACAGATAATTGGATCGATATTAATTTAACGTGAAATTCATTAATTGTGCTAGTACTCTGTTCAGTGCTAACAAGGTCGCAGAAAATGCTGACGAATTCGCCATTGATAAAATCATTCATGATTTATGAAGTTTCTTCTGATAATTATCCATTATTATTATTATTATTAATCGTATATTTTATATATTATTTTCAAAGCTTTTTTCAAAGCTTTCTGTAAATCTTCGTCTTTGAAGTGAAACAATTGATATTAATCATTGTTTTGCATTTAGTAAACTTGTTACAGTTGCTGATGAAGGTAAAAAAAACTAAAAAGTTTTAAAATGAAAGTCACTTTAAGCCAAAAAACAAAAGAGGGTGCCCATATTTACACCTTTTCCTTTATATTAAAAAAATAACACAAATATTTTTCCGTTCGAAAATTCATTTGCAATCGTTTGTATGACAAATTATACGAGGAAAAGTCAGTAAGTAGGTCGCAAAAGCCAATAAAAAAGGGGGAAACCAAGATATATACTTAAAAGGCATGTTTATTTCTCTATATAGGGGAGGGTAGTACACAGTGAGACGAAAATTATTATTACTTAACAAATGGCAACGATTTTTATTCTTTTGAAAAATTTTTTGCTACAACTTTAAGCTACACAAATACGCTACGCATTAATGTATAAATAGTTTTAAAAAAGTTATTTATAAAACTACAGAAGCAGCATAAAGGAGTATCAAAAATTGTCTCACTGTGTACCACAAGTGGTACACAATGAAGCAATGTATACATTTTCATAAATCATACATTTTTATACTCTATCAATAATTTTCTGCAGTTTATGACTTCTAATTAATATTTCTAGATTAAAAAATTTTTAAAAATTTGAGCCTCGGTTGGACAATGGCAGACATTGGGCTACATTCATGCAAACTTTCAGCCTCTTACGTTTAGTAGATTTCAAAAACCATTGCACGCCCCCCACACACAGAGATAGGGAGAGAGAGAGAAAAACCCTTCTTTTATTAATAGCTTTTTTTTACGTCAGAACCACACAGTAGATACACAATGAGGCACGTCTTACTGTGTACCACAACTGTGTGTCTCACTGTGTACTTTCGTTAAGTTTTAACAAAATGGATCTGTTTCATCACCAGTTTCATAGCTTTGAATGCTTGTGTCGTTTTGTCGACATAGTCCATCATTAGATATAGCTAGGTTTGGTTAAGTAAATATATGCCATAATGAAATAAATACAGTCTAAAATGGACGTTTATGTAACTTTAATCCCTGTAAAATAAATAATTACTTACTATTTTGTTGGACGAGTAACCGAAGTGCCGAAACTACATCCACATGTTGCATAAGATGAGGTGGTCCAGTGTGTGTTCCAGCTAGGGGAAAAAGTTATAACTATATATGAAAATGGCTGCTGTCTCACTGTGTACCATGTCTCACTGTGTACTCCCCTAACCTAATCGTCATTTATATTCATACATTTGTCCCATATCTTTATGAGTTTTCTAATACCTGCTGCATAAAAGTCTTTGGGCCTCACTCTAAGCCACACGTGTACCTCACATTCAACACCTGCATCCGTCGGCTGTAGGCTAAACCATGTGAACACCCTGTTGCAATTGTTATGCTGTCTATTGTTGTTCGTCTGTCAACTCTAACTATTTCCTCAATCTTCCGCACTGTGTCTTCTGTCGCAATCTCAACAGAACGACCACTTCGTTATTCATCAACAACTTTTGAACGCCCCTGCTCATCTTGTACAATTGTAGTCTCATAAATTCGAAATTGACATCTTACTGCCCGTATCGGGTATATAAACCGCGTCTCTGTCAGACCAGACTTGCTTTTTCAGGCACACTGTGCTCTGTCTTGCACTGAAGAAGAATATCGCTAGTGGATTCGAAACAGCTGTTTGCTGCTTTTTATGTATTATTTGTGCATTTTTAAACGTTGGTTTTCTGCTTTTTACTATTTTTCCACAAAGGCTTTATTTGCTATTTTTATGACATCTTACAGTTGCACCGCGCTGCTACCTTTTGGCATGTTTGGAGGTATTTTACTACTAATTTCCGACCTCTCATATCGCTTTAGGACCTACTTACTAACTTTCCCTCGTACTTTCTATATAATTTTTTATCGTAATATCTCTATTAATCTATCGTAATGTCTCTATTAATCTCTATTGAGCGTATATGGGTGAATATCACGAAATGTGCGATTTTGAAAACAGAATGTTTTGAAAATTTAAATCGTTTCAAAGCTTCTGATTCTTTTAAAAATGTTTTTTGAACGTTAAATTTTGATGAGCTTAAGTTCATTTTTCACATTCTTGTTTTTTTTTTTTTTTTTTTTTTTTTTTTTTTTTTTTTTTTTTTTTTTTTAGATCTAACCTTTTAATTTCGTTTAAAGGCACATGGTTCCTCTATAGTACCCCAAATTCAGTGTAATGTTAAGTTTTATTTGTAAATTATTGCAGCAAGGAAAATGACATAATAAAAGTCTACTCAATTTTTACAAAGCCGATAAACACATTATTTTTCAAAGAAATATCTAAAAGATCTTGCTGGTAGCAATGATTTTACTACTTCTGACTTGAACTATGTCAAGAACAAGTATAATTACTCTGCAGCGCCATTTTTATACCTCATAAAGAACTAAAATGAGAAGGCCAGGACAATGACATTAATTTTCATTGACAATCATATTTTAATTATGGAAAATTATTTTTAAATACAGAATTTGTTACCTTCCTCATGTATGTCTTATATAGGGTATAATTAATAATTAAAAATTTAAAAAAAACTAGAAAAAATATTTGTTCAGTATAGCAGAAAGCCTTTTACTTTGCACACATCACAGTGTGACATGCCAGGAAAATGACAACCTGAAAGTTTAAGTCTTTTAATTGCTTTATTTTTGTGTTATTATGAATATATTATATCTTGAAAATACTTCTAAGATTATTTTTTATTAGAATGTAAAAAAGAAAATTGCATTATCTACCATTTAATAGACATTTTATTGTGCGGACTGCAAATTTTATATTGTGTGATATTGTCCCATATAGTTCTATTAATAAATAAAATTATTAAAAATGTACTTTTCTTTTATATTCTTAATTTCAACATACTTGAAGCTTGTCATGTTTAACTATCGATTTAAATGTACGGCTGCATAGAAAACGCCACAAAAAATATCTGAAACAATATTTTATAGATATTTATGCACCGTATCTTACAGTGCTTTATTTTCAGTTCTCTGTTTTATTTCTAACTTTTTTATAAAAATTTTCATTGTACTTATTATATTTTAATTCAAAATAAATTAATATTTTTACTAAACATTAAAACTAATATTGCATTCGAAGGTTGTTCTACAAAAGATTCAATGTCAATTTAAGTAATACATCTATCTACGAAGTATATTATAGTGATTCTGCCTAACTATCATTACTGAATCTCTAATCAGTGATTTTTTTTAGATAAAATATCAAATAATTGGATCAGTATTAATTTAACATAGAACACTTCAATTGTGTGTTCCATCGGTTTAGTCCTAATAAGGTAGCAGAAAATGCTGACGAATTCATCAGTGACCAATACATTCATTATTTATCAAGTTTATAATTATTCTCCATGTTATTCTTATAAGGACCCTTACAGTCTCTTTAACACATTTTTTTTTATTAATATAACACTAGTGGCGCACCTAAGATATTCACCAGGAAGGAATTTTATATTTATTATAATTCATAAAAAAAAAACTATTTCATTGTTTGACGTGTTTTTTATAATACATTGCTCTGTAAATGCATATTATCTAAAAACTGACGTAATCAAAAACTAATGCAGTGAAAATAAGTTTAACATTGACATTTTGCGAAGTTTTCTTAAAGGAAACTTTCTTCAGACTTCACATCAAAATAAAAAGTGAAAAACACTTTAGCTGCTATTGTTCCCCAATCCTATTCGCATTATTTTTTTACTCAAAAAAAGGCTCCCATTATGAAAACTTCAAACAGCTGTTTACTAAGTTTTTATGTCTGCTTATGATTTTCTTTCTGTTTATTTTTACATATCATGTATTAAACTTAAACAACGACTGCTGTACGGATCTTATCATTTTTTAAATTTCAGTGAGAGGTATTAACTCATAAATTTCCGTGGGGGAGGGATATTAAATAAATATCATTAATAACAATATCATCAATAAATATCATTAATAATAATCATTATATAAAACATGCCTAATTCCAGATAATTCACTAATTTCTGATGTTTATTTTTATAAAGTTTGTAAAATAATATGAACGTTTTCCAATAAAGAAGCTCTTACTCTAGTCTGCTTAATTTAGAAAGAGTGATTTGGTATAAAAGAGTTTTTTGGGAACCCTTTGTTCTTTTCCCCATTGTCATTAATCCTTTATGTACTGAATTATGAATCCATGGAAATTTTTATCTTCTAAAGCATTTTTCGTGAATTTTTGAAACTACATTAGAAGATTTACATAATCATTTAATAAATTTCAGAAGGATCTTAGAAGGATTGAAGGATTTAGAAGGATTCACTAAATTTGAATTTGTAGGGATTTTGTGCAATATTTATAATCCCACTCAAATCTTTTATTTTAAATATTTTTCTTATTATTTGGTTGAATTAAGAAATGTACAAATATAATGTTCTTATTCTTGAAATATAGAAATATTTCTTCCTAATTGAAAATACCCCCCCCCCCCCTCTCCCAACGCCAAGAAAGCGGAAGAGATGCAAAGGCAAAAGAAATCATCCTTTTAAAAATATTTATGTTTTGTGTAACCCATAATGCTTTTGGAACAAGATAAAGTAATGCATCTGTTACTTATTCTAATCTGTATTACAACTAATCGATTTATGAAATAAGTTTTATAACAAGTTATTCTCATGGTACTTATAAGTACTGTCAGTGGAAAAAGGGATAAAACACACTGGTGAAATGTCTCTATTTTTGACGCGCATTAGAAGGTCTTACATTAAAATTTGTGACGTTTCTCTGTAAAAAAATAACTATACACTATATGACAACTGTCATAAAAACTTAAAGTAATATTGTATACCTGAACACCATATTCAAATTTTACTGTCATTGGCCAATTTTTACGAAAGTTACAGCACAGAAATTCAAACGAAGACAAGAAAGGGATCAAGTTGATAGACATAACATTTTTCGAGATCCATACATTCGTCGGAATTTCCAAGGAGAATGGCACGACTCTTTCAGGTGGCCTAAGGGGAACTATTTGTCTAATATGTTTTTATCAAATTAGAAATCTTTCTACGATTGATCTCAGGACTTTTTACTATTTCTCCGATTAAATAAGATGATAAATTCAATTCAAAAATTGTGGTAGAGAGCTGATTTTTGAATCATGGTTCGTTATTATCATTTATTTACCATAAAAACGAATCCTTTCAACAAATACAAAAACTCTCAAACAATGGAGCATCTGTTCAAAAGGTATGGATAGACATACGTAAAAAACGTACAAACTAATCTCATAACCTCCTTTGCTGAAAGTCTTTTACATAATTAAGTAAGTAAACACTGTTTCACTTTTTTTTAAATGAATAACGCTTATTCTGAACATAGATGCTAACAATTTGGTATTCTTTGGACTGAAACTTATTTTAAGATGTTTTCACATGGAAATTTTATTTGATCAAAAATTTTAGAATTAAATATAATAGATGCCTTTTAGAAAACAAATGTGCCAACAGCGAGCAAGGACATCCTGCCACCTACCGAGGCTGCTCTAAATACCCTTACAGGATTAAAAATAAAACAAATCTGAATTCAATTAATTTTAGAGATAACCAGGTTACCAAGTGTACTCAACTCTTTGCATATATTATAAAAACCTCTAACTGCACAAAAAAAGAAACATGATACCGAACCTAGTAATAATCCTCAAATGTTAAAGTCTGAAAATTCTGCTACTGAAACCAAGAATACACTTTCCTGATCTACTTCCGAAAATTCTAACAATATACCAAATTCAACTAACTCCACCAAAATTTCACCAAATTACACTGATGAAATACAAGAGATCTTGAAATCATTTAATGGCATCAAATAAATCTTACTATTAACCAAATTCCTATAATGTATAAAAAAAATTTCCACCCAAACTAAAAAAACTAAACAACGCATTTCAAAAAATATTTTTCATCATAAAAGAATTTGGCAGTCTAGCCCAGGCGTCGGCAAGAAATTTTAAGTGGGGTCCTAATACTTTTGAAAAATTTTATCGATGTCCAGAGAAAAAAAACACATAAGTAATAATAGTAATTATTACTTTTGAATTTTTATTTTTACATACACTACATACATATAATAGAAAAGTCAGGATTCGTTGTGAAAAATTACTATATACTCAGGTATGCGTTCTGAAAATTTCTACATATACATAATAAAATAGAAAAGGTAGGTATTCGTTGAAAATTTAATGCGAAAAATTACACTTGTGGTCTCGAGCCAGCTTTTTGTAGTTTGGTTCACGTGGTGAACAGCTAGTGCGAAGAGTGTCTTCAAGGTGGACGTCCGTTAATCTCGAACGATATTTGTTCTTCAAAAAATTCCTTTTAGAGAAAGTTATTTCACATATATATGTAGAGCCAACACAGTAGCCAGGCTATAGCTAGTTTTTTGCAATTTTCATTCTTTTCTGAGACAACGCAGTATTTTGAGTTTCACATCATAGCAACTATCCATGAATATTAAAATATCAAATTAATCGTGCTTGTACTTGTGAAATATGAGAAATATTGATAAGGCTTAAAGGCATCTATTATATGTAAATATTAATAAATTTTTTATTCAATTCGAAAATTTTTGGCGGTCCAAGCTTCGACCTTTCGCGGTTTGCCTGTTGCCGACAGTGGGTCTAGCCAATCAGTTCAGTAACACCAACGACGATTAATCTTCTAACTGCTTAACAGAGTTGCCAGACTTTGCGGTCGTCGACTACATTTCTTTTCATTTCACCCTTTTTACTGTTTTAAAGTATCTGGTTAGTTAGAATTCCCCTCATCTCATCTATCCTTTGTCTGTTTTTGTTTATGTTAAATCCAATTTTTAAAATTGCTTTAAAAATTTTTTTTACATTTATTTCTTGTTTAGCATTTTATACTTTTTTAAACTGTAATTTATTCTTTCGGAAACCCCCCCCCCCCTTTTTTTTTCTTGATAGGGCTTCTTTACGGTAGCTTCATTGCCTGTACTTTTTGAACTGTTTGGATCTAATGGAAAATTTGTCTTTTTTTTACTTTTTACTTTTTCTTATTGTTAAACTTATATAACTTATTTTACATTTAATTTCCATGTTTACTAATTTTAAATTACTATACTCAATTCTCATGTGGTTACCAACCACGTGTAAACAATGTTTCTTTTTATGGCTTCCATTTCTTTTGAAAATCAATATACGTCACAACTGGACGTGAAGTTGCCCCGCAACTAGGGAATCCATAAGATGCATGCATTGTTCCAATTTTCTTTTAGATATAAGACACATTTCTTGAAATACACTATCTAGTTTTCAGGGGGTCGGGGGCTTAAAATTATGGAATTTGTTTCTGAAATATCTTTTAATATAATAAAAATATTGCATGTAAAAAAAATCTGAAAATTTTTAAATATTTTTTTTAAATTTAAATTGTAAAATTTTAAACATATTTAATTTGTGATATAATTCTGGAAGTACTGACTCGATTTACAAAATTTTTACACTTTTGTGTACAGAAAATGTGTCATTTTAATTTGTCTTCAGGATTTCTTAACATATCCCAGCAAAGAAAGAAACAGTGGGCCATCAGCTGGAAAAAAGATGGCAGCCAGCAGTGCTATCAGCGGTAAAGTGCAAGGGTGCCATTACTTAAATCTGTCGAAAAGTGTCCAAGCCGAATGCAGCTGGCCCATCAGTGATGGCCAACAGCAGGCCAGCATTGGTATGTCATCACATTACTTCAATCCGGCACTTTTCCTGCAGTGCTAGCACCTATCCCACTTCTATTCCCTTGCTGGCCCAGCACTTTCCCTTACAAAAATTTCTTATAGAAATCTATAAAAAAAAATAAAGTATTATATAATTATGGCTCTTTTTTCTATAACCTAGTTTCGCCAAGAGATATAGAAACATCTGTACAAGTGTCTATAATAGAGATGTCTATAGAAATATTTGAATTGCATGTGGTCACCTTCCCAAGTACTGACCGCGCTCGATGCTGCTTGGTTTTCGTGGTCGGACATGAACAAGTGCTTTCAGCGTACGCTACGATTGCTCGTAATTTTTAAACTCTCATTACACTATTTCAAGTTTGTTTCTTTTGTGATTTACGTTCCCAATCATTAAACTGGTATAGAAATTATTCTATTGTATAGAAATCCTATGTATTTTATACGCTTTTTTTTTATTATTGATTCTGAACTGCGTAAATTATGGGTTGGGTTGGGTTGATTTTTGACGGCCAATTATCTACACGAGGGATATAGGCCCGGGGGGAGTGCCCTCCGTGGGGGTCTTTCTAAGGGAACCTAATCCGTATTAACGCATGGAAGATCCACGGCTCGAAGAAAACCACGAAAACTCCGAACGATTAGGCCGACGGGCGCGATTGGGATCGAACCCAGCACCTCCCGTCTACCAGCTTCGAGAGCAGAACCTCTCGGCCACTGGTGGGGCCTGCGTAAATTATGAAAACCGAAATCCTTTGTAACCTAGTAAAACCAGTTTTAAGGAGAAAAAAAAAGTGCGTTGGAATGAAGAATTTATTTATTTATTTATTTACTTATTTATTTTGTTGGTGGCAGTGGTGCTATATTTTTTACAGTTAAAAAAAAAAAAAAGTAGCTTCTCAGCTTAAATTGTGTTAAGATATTCTTATGCCTTCGATATTCGCAGCGCCACCTACCGTAAGGGTTCCCAGCAATAATACTGCAAAAGTTCGTGCACTTCCATATAGTGGTGGGCTAGCGCATGAGATAAAATGGATTCCCACCAGAATTTTATCTGATGATTTCCAACAGCAAAGTTGACTGAAGCTGTCCAGCAGTGGTCATTGTTCAGTTGTAAAAAAGGACTTTATTATGATAAATTGAATATAGATGGCAGCACTACGAGAATTGAAAATGACTGGTTTTCTCTGCCTTAAAAATAGAAGACTTTATTCAATTTTTATTCTTATTATTTTGACTCTTTTTTTTTAAAAAAAAAAAATTCCTATTATCCTTTTTCTGTATTATATGCATATTAATCTTGTTTTATTTTCTTTTATTAGATAAATTTTATTCTGTATTTTGATGGTCATGTGCGGACCTGTAATAGAACATTCCAATGTTGTGATTCTGAAATCTAATGTGTGCAAGTAAAAATTCGATTCGATTAAAGTATGAAAGACAAGTTATTCGTAATTCTTTGAGTGAAAAATCTTTATTCGTTAAGTATGCTTTATCCTCATCTATGTAAATTCAACAATTTCTTTTATTTTAATTCATCCATTTCAAGTTCGCCCGCTCGGAATAAAAACTTCGTGATGGCAAAGGTTTGAACGCCAGTGGAGTCTGAATCAAGAAATCAAAGGTACTGTTGTGAATTCAATTTATTCTATTTATACAAATAAAGTCTATATTAATTAATCGTTTTAAATCTACACATAAAAAAGGTTTGGTCCGTCGGAAGCCTAGGAGATAACTAGCGATAATCTTGTTTATTTAATATATTATCATGAAAACCAAAGCAGAAACTGCTGCAGAATCAAAATTTATTTTTTACTGTTAAAGAAGTAAAGAGATTTAGCGCTCAGGTTACTGAGGCAATTGAAAATAAAAAATTAAAATTAATTGAAAAGCTAAAGGCTGAATTGATAAATTTAGAGAATGATTTAAAAAAATCTTATTTTGGCGTAGCTGAAGAAAGTGTAAATTCTTTATACGAGTCCTTTACTGAAGCTAAAGATATTGTTGTTGATGATTTAGTTAAAATTGAACAATTTTTAGAAAATCAAGGCATAAAATCACAAGAAAATCAAAGTGCAGCTAATAATAGCTCAAATATAGGATTATATATTAGTAATAACGCTCTAAAGCTTCCTAAATTCGAGTTACCCATTTTTTATGGAGATGTCACTCAATGGATTAGCTTCAAAGAGACATTTTTAACTGCGATTCATAATAATGAATCAATTTCAGACCAGTTGAAATTTTCGTATCTTATAGCTAGTGTTAAGAATTATCCTTCTAAATTAATTTCTGGTTTCTCAATTTCTGGGGAAAATTATAAAGAAGCTTGGGAAACGTTAGTTAATAGATATGATAATCGTAAGAATTTGGCATATTCATTGCTGTCTAAATTTGTTAATGCCAAACCATTGAAATCACCTACGCAGAAAACTATTTTAGAGCTTTTGGATACGTGTAATGAAGTAATTCGAAACTTAAAATCTTTGAAATTTGAATTTAATGAATTTGTTGATTTGATATTAGTGTATATTGTACAGGCGAAATTTGATGAATCCTTAAAAAAGCAATGGGAATTATCCTTAAATAATGATTCATTTCCAACTTATGATATGCTGATGACATTTCTCGAAAAACAGGCTCGTAGTTTGCAGAATTGTAACTCTGAAATTTTTAAAGGTGAATCCAAATCTAATCAAAAATTTGAAAGTAAGTTTCAACATTTTTCAAAAAAATCTGTCGCCAATACAGTCGTAATGGATAATGTAAATAAAACTACAAATCTTTCATGTTCACAGTGTAAAGAATCGCACCCACTTCATAAATGCCCAGAATTTTCAAAATTATCTCTTGATCAACGTTGGAATTTGATAAAATCAAAAAAGCTCTGTACTAACTGTTTATGATCAAATCATTTTGTGTCAAACTGTCTTATTAGTACTACTTGCAAGCATTGTAACTCTAAACATCATACACTTTTTCATCGTGATCAGTCTATCCCTGCATCACAGAATTCTTTCAGGCAACAAGATCGTGTTACAACACCAAATGCTGTTGTTAATTCTAATGAATCTAACTGTTTAAGTTCTCAATCTATCAATGAAAATTCTCAAACATTGTTGGCTACTGCCATTATAAAGGTTAAATCTAAATCGGGAAAATTTATTCCTTGCAGAGCGATGATAGATAGTGCTTCTCAAAAAAGCTTAATTTCAAAAGCTTGTTGCAAAACATTAGGTCTTCCATCTAGACCTACAAATCATAAAATCTCAGGAATCAACAATTTAGTCGCAGAAACGGCTCTTCAGGAAGTTTCTTTGACATTCTCTCCACATTTCAATAATGAAACTTTTCACTTAGATGCATTAGTTGTTAATCAGATTACAACCAATTTACCAAATTTTTTGATTACAACTAAATATTGGCCACACATTGAAGGATTGAGCCTTGCGGATCCTAATTTTCATTTGTCCAGTCCTATTGATATACTTATAGGCGCAGATTTATTTGCTAACATCATAATAGAGGAATCAATTCTGGGACCTAAAGGATCACCGAGTGCTGTTAATTCTAGACTGGGTTGGATTCTTTCGGGGATCATTTATTCAAATGAATCAAATCAAAATTCATTTATTAGTTGCCATGCTACTACACAGATAAGTTCTCAACTACAAACATTTTGGGAACTTGAATCGGTTCCTACTTCTGATCCAATTTATCTAGTTGAAGATAACTGTGCGAAAACAGTTTCACGTTCAGAATCTGGAAGATATATTGTAAATCTACCCTTTAAATCTAAACCTGTTCTCGGAAACTCTAAATCTCAAGCCTTAAAACGTTTCTACTTCTTGGATTAAAAACTTCAAGAAAACCCCTTGCTTAAAGAGCAGTATTTATCCTTCATGCGCGAGTATATCGACTTAGGGCACATGGAACTTGTTCCAGATTCAGAAATTTCAAATCCTGATCATTTTTATCTTCCACATCACGGGGTGTTAAAAGAAGATAGTTCTACAACTCGGCTAAGAGTTGTATTTGATGCATCTGCTGTTGGTTCAGAAGGCCGCTCCTTGAATGATTATCTAGAGATAGGTCCAAAATTGCAACCAGAAATCTTTCCTCTACTGTTAAGGTTCAGAATGCATCCAATCGCCTTTAGTCCTGACATCGAGAAAATGTTTAGGCAAATTCTCGTCAATCAAAATCATGTAGATTATCAACGCATTCTTTGGAGATTCAATTCAGATGAAATTATTAAAACATACAGGCTGTTGACCATTACGTACGGAACTTCTTGCTCTCCATTTTTGGCCATTAGGACATTACACCAATTGGCAAATGACAATGAACAAAATCATAGAGAAGCCTCTCAGATAATTCGAAAAAGTAGTTACGTAGATGATCTACTTTCCGGTTCGGATTCAAAGGAAAATGCCCGAAAATTGGTAGCTGAGTTAATCGAAGTTATGAAAAGCGGAGGTTTTAATCTACGTAAGTGGACTTGTAATGATCCAGAAGTAATTGCTCATTTACCAGATGAAATGAAGGCTTCATCGCAAAAGGTAATTCAGGAAGATTATACCGTTAAAGTCCTCGGACTACTTTGGGATTCTTCCAAAGATGTTTTACAAATTCATTTCAATGATTTTAAAGAAGTAAAAACAAAAAGAGATTTGTTATAAGTAGTGGCTACAATATTTGACCCCTTGGGTTTCCTAGCTCCTACTACAATAAGATTAAAAATCATGCTGCAAGATCTTTGGAAAGATAAGATTTCGTGAGATGAAGAAATCCCAGACTCTATACTACAGGTTTGGAATGAGTTTTTATCAGAAATTCATTTGTTAAAGTCAATTGAAATACCCAGATATATTAATTCTTATAATCAAAATGATGTCCAAATTCAGTTACATGGTTTTTGTGATGGCTCAGGTAAAGCTTATGCTGCTGTTACTTATTTACGTGTTGTTATTCCTGACGAAGTATTTGTAAATTTGATTGCAGCTAAAACTAAAGTAAATCCTATAAAACCTCAAACGCTGCCACGTATCGAGCTTTGTTCAGCTCTTTTATTAGCCAAGTTATGCTCAATCATTATTGATACTTTGCCAATAAACTTTGCCAATATTTATCTGTGGTCAGATTCCCAAATCGTTCTCAGCTGGTTAAAATCACCTCCTTTAAAGGGAAATCAATTTGTTCTAAATCGAGTCTGTCAAATCTAATCGTTAATGCCTTCATGTGAGTGGAATCATATTCCAGGTATTCTAAATCCTGCAGATTCAGCTTCTAGAGGTATTTCACCACGAAAGCTTCTTCATCATTCGCTATGGTGGCATGAGCATCCATGGCTGCTATCAAATGAACCAATCCCAATACCTTTGTATAATCCTCCGATATCTGAGTTAAATCCAGTAATTCAATCTGTCAGCAACGTAACTCAAGTAATTGCCCTTCCAGACTTTATTCTTAAGTTCTCCAAATTCTCTAAGTTATCAAGAGTCACAGCGTGGTGTCTTAGATTCATTTATAATGCTAGGCATAGTGCTACAAAAAAATCTGGAAATCTGAGTGCACAAGAAATCTCTGATTCTATTCAATGCATTGTGAAATTAGTACAAAGTTCTGAATTCGGTACAGAACTTAAATTATTAAAAGAAAGAAAACCCTTACCAAGCAATAGTAAATTATTATCATTAAATGTGTTTTTAGATTCTAGTGATATTATTCGAGTTGGTGGTCGTTTGTCACAACATCAGACATTAAGTTTTGATAGAAAGTATCCTATGCTACTTCCGAAAAATCATATTATTACTAAGTTATTGATAAATCATGTCCATGAACAACATCTACATGCTGGTGCACAGCTAGTACTTTCTTTATTAAGCCAACAGTACTGGTTTGTGAATGGTGGTTCAACTGTACGACAAGAGCTCCACAAATGTATGCTTTGCAAACGCCTTAAATCTCAAGCTTGTCAACAAATGATGGGAGACCTTCCCGTTGACAGAATCACCCCAATTCGTCCATTTTCCAAGGTGGGTTTAGACTTTGCAGGACCCTGTCTAACTAAACCAAATTTGCCAAGAAGTAAGATCAAAATTAAATCTTATATAGCAGTATTCGTCTGTATGTGCACTAAGGCGGTACACCTTGAGTTGGTATCAGACTTGTCTGTGCAATCCCTGCTAGCAGCCTTGAAGCGATTTATCGCGCGTAGAGGTCTGCCGTCCGATGTATATTCAGATAACGGCAAGAACTTCACAGGTCTGGCTAATCAGTTAAAGCAGCTATTTCAATATTTGAAAGAAAATGAAGTTCAAGAATTTCTTTCGAGCCAGAAAATCAATTGGCATTTCATACCTCCATATGCACCACACTTTGGTGGGCTATGGGAGGCAGCTGTAAAGCTTACTAAAAATCACATTCTAAGAGCATATAAAGCTAGTGTATTGAATTTTGAAGAATTAACTACTTTGCTATGTCAAATTGAAAGTTGTATAAATTCAAGACCCTTAACCCCTATCTCTTCGGATCCATCAGATCCACGTGCATTAACTCCAGGTCATTTTTTAATAGGAGCACCCCTCCTTGATGTTCCAGAATCTTCAAATACCAGAATTCTAACATTAAATGCTCGGTGGCGCTTGATAGAAAAAGCAAAGAATCAATTTTGGTGTAGATGGTCCCGTGAATATCTTCAACATCTCCAACAGCGTCCGAAATGGACTACTCCACGGGCTAATCTACGAGAAGGAGACTTGGTGATTGTTCATGATCGATTTCAGCCCATGAGATGGAAGCTGGGCCGCATTCTAAAGACTTTTCCTGGACCGGACAATCTTGTACGAGTTGTTTTGATTAAAACAGCTGACGGTGACATAAAGCGTCCCATTTCAAAGGTGTCCCCTCTCCTGCCGGGAGCGGAGGATGTTCAGTTGTAAAAAAGGACTTTATTATGATAAATTGAATATAGATGGCAGCACTACGAGAATTGAAAATGACTGGTTTTCTCTGCCTTAAAAATAGAAGACTTTATTCAATTTTTATTCTTATTATTTTGACTCTTTTTTTAAATTTTAAAATTCCTATTATCCTTTTTCTGTATTATATGCATATTAATCTTGTTTTATTTTCTTTTATTAGATAAATTTTATTCTGTATTTTGATGGTCATGTGCGGACCTGTAATAGAACATTCCAATGTTGTGATTCTGAAATCTAATGAGTGCAAGTAAAAATTCGATTCGATTAAAGTATGAAAGACAAGTTATTCGTAATTCTTTGAGTGAAAAATCTTTATTCGTTAAGTATGCTTTATCCTCATCCATGTAAATTCAACAATTTCTTTTATTTTAATTCATCCATTTCATGTTCGCCCGCTCGGAATAAAAACTTCGTGATGACAAAGGTTTGAACGCCAGTGGAGTCTGAATAAAGAAATCAAAGGTACTGTTGTGAATTCAGTTTATTCTATTTATACAAATAAAGTCTATATCAATTAATCGTTTTAAATCTACACAGTCATGTAGTGGTGGACCATCAGCCAGCACTTCTCCATCATTGCCAGTACCTATCTTGCTGCAGACCAGCAATTTTCTCTTTGCTGGGATAGATAATGAATTTTATTAAAAAAATGAAGTTTTTTTATGAGTGAGTTTTTCATTCATTAGCGTATTTTCACAAGTATCACTCAAAAAATTAAAAACTCCTGAACACAATTTGTTAGAAATAGAGCATAAAATCTCTGTTAAAAATTTCATACAAATATCTTGCAAGGAACTTTAGATATATTCTTTTAAATTTGACAAATCGTGAAGAAGTTTATTCTGAGATAAATGGAGCTAAAGTTCTCGTCAGAGGGAAGCTGGTGCATCGCTTCTCAAGGCAAAAGGTGTTATATCTCTCGATCTAATGAAGATAAAAGCATGCGGTTTGCGGTATTTAACGCTAAAAACTCAGTATTTTTATTTAAGCCAATAAAAAACTGCATGTTTTTGAAAATGTTTAGCCCCAGACCCCCTTAACCACTTCACCGGCGACAGGTATGGGGAAACAGTGCTTTTACCCCCGAGTTATCTCGTGGCAGCCGGTGAAGTGGTTAAACATGTTTGACTTGGAACATACTCTGGAGAAAAAAATGCCAAAATGGTGGCAAATTTGCTTGAATAACAAGGCCTATTAGCAATATACCAAAGATCAATAAATCACTAATATTTAGAATAACATTGTAGTATGAAAAGAGTGCGCCGCTTCAAATTAAATAAGGTGAGGATATTCTGTCTTTATGTTCATTTACCATTAATGTACCAGTACTGAATGAACGGATTTCATAATTGAAAGAGATATCCTGATGGAATTTCAGATCATGAATAATGTATTTATACAAATTATAAATCAATATTTTTCGAAAGACATATACTCTTTCTCACGAAACGCTGGGTAGTAAAATGTGTTTTAAAATTCGGAATTAATCTTTTAAAATGAAAAATATATTTTCTAACTAGATATAGCTGACAATGTTTCTCTTTCACGAAATTTTAGGATGACAAATTAACCCTTTTTTGTGCTCAGGTTTTAAAATTGTTGATAAGGTTATAAAAATTTCGTTTATATTTTTAAATCTTTAAAGCTTGAGATAACTTCAACTTTTAACGGTGTTTAAGGGAGCCTGGGACACACAAATCTTCAAACTTTCTAAAAAAAATATTGCATTAAATTTTTTCCTGTTTTTTTTTCGGCTTAAAAGGAAGTTTAAATCATGATTCTACCTTAATTGGATCTTGAAATATTAATTTTTTGGTTTTGGTTTGTTTTAAAAATCTAGCTTTCGAGCAATGGATAACACGGAAACGACTTCTTTTGAAATTGCTTTTTTCTTGTTGATGGGTTTTTCACCCTTTCTCGTATTTAATTTGTATAAGTCAAGAACCGTTAAAGATGGATGATTCAAACTTGGATTATGTCTTTTTCAATTGTTTTACTTTAATTTTGATTCAGAAAATTTGAAAAAAAAAAAATACTTTTGAAAATATGATTTTTTAAAAAAAGTTACACCATTTTCTTTTAAATTACTTCAAATATTTTTAATTTTTATTTAAATTAATATTTTTAAAAATGCTGAATAAAAATTAAAACTTATATATTTCTGTTTATTTAAATGAAGAAAAAAAAATCTACAAATAACATTTCGAATTATAGCGATTTTAAATTACCTCACTATTTTAATAAATTTTAAATATATATATTTTTTAATTCTGAGAAGTTTTATCATGTGATTTTCTTTATAAATCATATGGTCAACCATCATAAAAAATTTCAAAATTTTAACACAATAAACAAAAAATTATTTTAAAATGTGTCCCGGACCCCTTTAATGTAAGCTAAGTACTTTTAAGAATATCTAAAAGCTTCTTTTTCTAAGCACGAAAATTTATGTAAATAATCTTTTTTATTTAGCAGGGGTATTTTTATTTGTTTTTCTTTATTTTGTTTTTTAACTGTTCATGGAAATAAATACCTTTTTAAAGTTTTATATAGACAGCTTTAGGGCGTTAATTCTATTCAGAATAATATACTCAAAATTTGAAATTAGAATCCTGCATCGGATCGGATAACCTAATTTCAATCGCACACTTCCACGAGCCAGGTCGAGTCGGGCTGAATCCCATTTTTATCGTCTCGGGTCGGGTTTAATGAGACGTCGATTTTAAATGTTTCGGGTTCTGATTGGATTTACATTCTTCCGGTTTCGGATTCACCCGATTTTTCAAAAAGAACTTCTGGACATTTTTCAAGTGAAAAATATTTCATTAGGGGAAGGTAGCCTAAAATGATCCTAGCGGGAAAAAGGTCCACATGTCTTTTCTTCCAGGCAGGTCCACTATCTACAGGGTAACACATAAACTAGATGTGCCAAGTGAAGAATAAACAATGGCGGTATTCAAGCGATCGCAGTATTACGCGTCTGAAAAGAATTCTTTGCAAAAGTGGGTTTTATAACATCTGTTATAAGATAAGCACTAATTTTCATATCTATTTAGATATAAAGTGTACAGAAATATGATTTGGTTTGCTTAATAGAGTATGTTTTTAGTCGTGAATTACACTTGCTAAGTTTGTTATGTCTCTCGGCGTCATCCAGTTATATCACCTAAAATGGACGACCAAGTTGCCGTGTAAAATGATCCATTATGTGGATCGTTTTACTACCATTGCATGGGGTGAAAAAAATCCGGTACCGGGTCCTAGTCATCATGGGAACTAAATGTGCGACTACCCTAAATCTTTCTCTTTGAGTCCGCGTGTTTTCCTGTTTTTTTTTTTATCATAATTTTCACATATTCCATTTTATTGTTTTTTTCAAAAGTATTTGTGACACATTTTATTTTAAAATTTACATAAATAAATTATGTATGCTATATCATTGTAAAGCTTATTTGATTTCGTTATGTATTGTCATATTACTATTATATTCTTTATTTTGCCGATAACAAAAAAATTTGCTATTATTTTTAAATGAAGGCTCATTTTGTCCTTGGGTGAGGGTAAAATGATCCATTGAGGAAAAAAATACATTTTTTTTCATTACTCAATTTGGATTTAAAATATTATTAAAATATGTTCATAATGTAAAATATAGTGTAAAACATATTAGCACATGTCCAAAGTTTTATTTAAACAGTTATGTTATTTTACACAAGTTTCCCCGTTAAGGGGATCATTTTAGGCCACCTTCCCCTACAAATGAATAATTTTATACATAAATGATAAAATTGATAATAGAAATATTATAATAGGTAAACTATAATTGTAGACTGATTTCCACTACTACAGTCGTGGCCAAAATTTAGGACTACCGTTCAGAAACTAGTGTTTTGACAATTGAAACCACTGATAACGTCATAAATCAAATCGATTGCATCAGGTGACGTTATTCCGTCTGGCAGTGGAGTACTGTATTCTCTTTCGTTTTATCTTTGAGTAATAAGCGTCGCAGACGAAATTGTTGCTTGTTTTACAAGTTTTGAAAACCTATGAAAATGGGTCGAAAATCATCAGTTTCTGAAGCTCAGCTTGCACAAATTGTTGTTCTTCATAATGAAGGATATTCTGAACAACTAATTAGTGAACTAGTAAGACGTATTAAGAATGCAGTTCACAATGCGATCAAGAAAATTAAAGAAACAGGGACGTATGTTGAGGCCAAAAGGTGTGGTCGACCTCGTAAAACTACACCTAGGGATGACCATGTCATTAGGAGGATAGCAGTTTGTCCTCCAATGAGTTCCGCAAGCAAGATACGGTCAGCACTGCTTGCAAAAGGTGCGGATGTCAACCGTAGAACAATAAGTCGACGTTTGTTCGACGACTTTCATTTAAAATCCCATAAACCTGCGAAAAAACCCATGTTAACAGCGGCCATGATAGCTAAGCGCTTGGACTTTGCCAAGAAACATGTCAAATGTACACTTCGTCAGTGGCACCTGGTATTTTTTCGGGCGAATCTACCATACACTGTAAAAAAAAATCTGTAGTTCTACAGATGTAAAGTTACATGCTTACTAAACTTTTACCTGTAACTGTACGAAAAAAACTGCAAATCTACAAAACTAGTTTTTGTAAAGCTACAAAAATCTATAACTTTACAAATGAATCTGCTAAAATTTCAGTAATCTTACTAAACTTTTATTTGTAACCCTGGCTGCAGTTACATGAAAAGTTCTCGGAATCCCAGTTTCCAAAAAAATTCTTAGTAACCTTACAGATTTTTTGATTTTCGGCGCAAAAGTGTGTCTGTTACATGAAATTTTGTTGTTGCCGTTACATGAAAAGTTCTAGGAATCCCAGTTTCCTAGAAAAACTTTAGTAACTTCACAGATTTTTTTTTTACAGTGTACAGCAGTTCTCTACACGCAAGTACTATGTCCGTAGACCTCGTGGAAAGGGATTCGATGAACCTTATTCTTTACAGACTGTTAAACACTCCCCAAGTGTCATGATTTGGGTTGGAATGTCAGTGAACGGAACGGCTGCATTGTTCTTCCTACCGCCAGGAATCACTATGAATGGAAAAAAAAATACGTGAATTGTTGAAGGAAAAGTTAGAATTACACATGACCGTTCATAAATGCACAATTTTTATGCATGATAGTGCACCATGTCATCGCTCTAAAATTGTTACTCAGTTCTTGAAGACAAAGAAAATTCAAATCCTTGACTGACCTGGAAACAGTCCCGATTTGAATCAAATTGAAAACTTACAGACTCTCTTAAAGCAAAAGGTCTCTGAGAAACTGCCAACAAGTGTTAAGGAACTCGAAAAAGCATTTAAGGAAGTATGGGTGAAAGAATTACCAACTGCATACTGCCGAAGTCTGGTAGAGACCATGCCAAAACGATTGCAGGATGTAATAAAAGCTAACAGCAGGCAAACAAAATATTGATTTTTCTGTAAAATTTGTGTTTAATTAATCTAATTTATATGCGTAGAAATGTAATATTCATGTAATAAACGGAGTTTATAATTTTACTGACGAGTGAGTATTCAATTTATTGTCTGGATCATAATTTTCAGTGGTGGTCCTAAACTTATGGCCACGGCTGTATATTAAAATGTAATTAAATTTTCTTTGTGTTGACTTTAAGTATAATTTTTAGGTTTGGGTCGGATACAACCCAACACATGCAAGACTTTATTTAAGCTTTATATAAAGTGAATATATTGCAAGTTGTTTAGCATTTCTATCTGTTTAATTTGAAAAACAAATTTGCGAGGAAAACTGTATTTCTAAAAATCCTTAAAAATGAAAAAGAAAGCATTTGTTTTTTATAATCTTTTTGAATGAATAACGCCTGTGGATTATCTTGCAAGACAAAATCCATTTCAACCCTGTGAGGATCGATGAAACTCTTGTACTTGCAATAACCATTATACTATGAATAGAGATGTATCGCTGCAAAATAATCAAAATATGGATATTCTGTCTTTATACTCATTAATGTTTAACGTACGTCCAACCAAATTAGCGGATTCCATAATTAAATGAAGCATGCTGATCATATTTCATATCATGACTAATTCATTTATTCAAAATTATAAATAAACATTTGCTGAAGTAATGGTTTAGGTCTTTTCATTTTTCGATTTTTTTTTTTTTTTTGTCACTCAGTGATACTTAGTGATAAAATGCATTTTTAAAATTGCGATTTATACATCATCTACATTAAATATCCGTAAAAATGTATTTAAACTGAAATAAAACACCCTATACAAATATTTTTTTTTAAATTAAAATGATATATAAGAAATAATTTGGTATCTCATCAAATTTCTTAAGTGGATAAATTGAAAATGTTAGCATTTTTTGCTGTTGCAAAGTTTCTTTATAAAAAATTAAGTACTTAAAACAATTCAGCATTATCACATAGTTATCGATTAAACTCATTAAAGTGCTTTAAAAATTTGCGTAGGATACATATTATTAATAAAAAAAATTATAATGGTATTTTGAATAAATTATTAATGTAAAAAAAATATATCTTTCAGTTATTAAGTAGTTTCTTTTATGATCCAGGTGTTGCTATGAATTTGAAATTGATTCACGATATCTAAAGGATAATTCACGTTGACATGATTCCTTCATACTCGTTGTGTTTGTATATCATGAAATATCATTTGTATAGACATTATGGAGATTTCAAAGTGGGCTCGAATTTGAAATGTTTCATTGGAGATGTAAACGCTTTTCAGAAATGAGTCTTGTAATAATTGACCAAAGATGTCATTATAATTATGGCAGTATTCTTATTCAAACACATTTTCATATTATTCTTTAAAGGAAAGCCTATTTATTACACTAGATCACGAATATCTGAAAACCTATTCATGGCTCTCACTGTGTACCATGTAAGTTACTAATGTAACACTTTTTGTTATATTAGACCTCATAGTAAAAGCTTGTAGTGAAATTAAGCGTACTCGATGGAATTGTTGAAGATGTCGTATTTCAGACAGTTAAGTTGAGCAAACGTGTTCAGGTCATTTATTATTCACTGAATACACATTGATCTCAAAAGAATTCCGTTACATTATGGTGTATGGAGGAAAATCATTTGCGATCTATTTTAATATTACACAATTTTACAAATATTGGAATCTTTATATTAATCTCTCAGTTGTGCTACAAGGTTGTATAATACTGTATAATAGGCTGTACATAGAATTTATCAGTCATTTACAGGGACACACAAAAAATTGGGCTACAGTACTGCCTAGGAACAATTTTTGTAAGTGATTGATTTTCAATTGTGGCATGCGTTTTTAAATTTAAGTAATTATTTGCATATTACTAGGTACGCATACATTCTGTAGATAATATACAGATCTGTACAAAAGTTCTTAAGTGCATTTCCATTTATTGGCGGGATTTGCTGAATGGGAGTTTAAAACGCTCCTGTGAGTTTAATTAAACTAACTTTTAGCATAATATGTAGTATACATAAAAATTTATTGACCATAAACAGGAGTAAAAAGAAAATTCCGATTATCGATAGAAATTGCAGAAATTGAGTTTTTAAGTGTAAAATGCGCTTTCAAATTGTTTATTTAGACATCATCTTCCACCTTAATAAAATATTAAGTTTTCTTACAATATTCTTAATATATTGGAAAGTTTCTTTCATAATCTATGATGGACGTATCATTTTTCTTTCTTGTTTGCGTATATTTTTGATTCCACTCATAACAGTTTGCTTCGCATATCACACGCATGGATTTAAATTCCACGAACTTGATTTCTGAGGTAGATAAAAAACATATTGTTTGCAAATTTTCAAAGAAGTCCATCGTGAAATCTATGAAACAGAATAGTGATGGGCGATAACGAGATGTTTTTCTCAATTTTCTCGATTGTATGGACATATTTTTCGATTGTGTAAATTTTTTCTCGATGACTCCAGTTTGCAAATTTCTTTTATAAATCATATATTATATATTATATACGTCATACATTTATCAAGAATCGTCTTTATACATTTATCAAGAATCGTAACTTCGACCGCTAGCGGGCCCCTCCTTTAATCGGGGTCTCTAATTTATACGTAATCTTGTAATATGAAATCACGTACAGGTTACCCGCTATATACGGCACTGATATATGATAGCAGGCGTGGTGTGCACGCACTACAAAATCTTGTACAAAATATAATATCGAATCGAATGAACCTCGGACCAGATCTCTTGGGGAAGGGGTCATAGTGAGCGGCGGGGCACAGCAGCTGCATAATATGATTAAGTCGTCACAGGTCTTTAGGCCTTTCCAACCATATGTCACATGAGAAGTCTGGATCTGAATTTATAAAAATGCCCTCCCCGTAGGGGCAAAGGGGGGGGGGGGGGAGAGGTGCGGGAGGTGGATAACATGAGTAAGTGGTCATAAGCCTTTTCAACAATATGTCACATGAGGGGTCTCGGCTAAATTTAGAAAAACACCCCCGTGGGGAAAAAGTGGGGGGAGGCGGTCACCGGAGATGCATTACATCAATAAGTAGTCACAGACCTTTCCATCGATATCTCACATGTAGGATCTTGGCTAAATTTGGAAAAGTATCCCCCGGGGGGTGGAAAATGGGGGGACGGACACCGGAGGAGCATAGCATCAATAAATAGTCACAGACATTTCCAACGATACCTCACATGAGGGGTCTTGGCTAAATTTGAAAAAGTGTCCCCGGGAGTGGCAAATTGGGGGGGGGGGGACTGTCACCGGAGGTGCATAACATAAATAAGTAGTCACAGACCTTTCCAACGATATCTCACATGAGTGGTCTTAGCTAAATTTGAAAAAAGTGCCCCCGGGGGGGGGGCAAAATGGTGGTGGGGACACCGTAGGTGCATAACATCAATAAGTAGTCACAGACCTTTCCAACGATATCTCACATGAGGGGTCTTGACTAAATTTGAAAAAGTATCCCCGGTGGGGGCAAAGAGTGGGGGAGGACTGTCACCGGAAGTGCATAACATCAATAAGTAGTCACAGACATTTTCAACGATATCTCACAAGAGGGGTATTGACTAAATTTGGAAAAGTGTCCTCCGGGGGGGAAGTGGGGGGGGGGCGCCACCGGAAGTGAATAGCATCAATATGTAGTTACAAACCTTTCCAACGATATGTCACATGAGGGATCTTGGCTAAATTTGGAAAAGTGTCCTGAAATTTCATATATTACAAATAATATTTAGCGGAGGGTTCCATAAAAATATTCGATCTAAAATGATAAAAACGGAAAAAACTACCCTCGCAGTGGGAGCCAAATTGGGGAGGCGAGGAAGAAAGTCTCATAATATGAAAGAGTCACCCGAGAGCTTACCGATGACATATCACATGACTGGTCCAAAAAAAGTTTGAAAATTGCTCCCCCTCCCTCTCTCCATGGGCCCACTCTTTCGCCACGGAATTCACACAGCCGCCACTTTAAAATTTTTATGTTCAATAAATAATATTTACCGGAAGACTGCATAAAAAACCCACATCTAAAATGATATTTAAATTTATTATAGAAATCGGCTACGGTTTTAAAAATTTGTTCGCCTCCTCCCCACCACCCGAATTTCACCTTCGGGGGAAGAAAGGTTCATAATATGAAAGAGTTGTCAAAGAGCTTTTCGATGATATGTCACAGGAAGAGTTCGGTAAATTTTTTTAATTGCGCCCCGCCCACTCTCACGTCCTCCTCCCTATAAATCACCCGACCCACCTTCCTCTTTGAAATTTTTATATTTAATAAATAATTTTTATCGGAGGTTTCCAATTATGTGACATCTTGGTAGGGCTAAAACAAGAGAAACTTTGAAAATTAGGGCTTCATTTCACAGCTCATTGCCATGCCTCTTTCTCTATCTCGTCCCTTGGTACTTCTCGATAAATTTTCTTACTTCTCTACTCTGCCGAGGACGAGAGAAATCCTCGAAAAGCTTCTCATAGGGAAATGTTGAAAAGCGCGAGAGAAATCCTCGAAAGGCTTTTCATTGGGAGATTTCGAAAAGGGCGAGAGAAACTATCGAGAGGCTTCCCATCCCGAAAGGTTGAAAACCGCGAGAGAACCAACCATCGAGCAGCTTCCCATCTGGAAGCGTCGATATGCTGGAAAAATCATCGAGATGAGATTTGCCGAAATGTGAGATAGAAATGAAGCCTTCAGAGTCAAATTTACCGCATTTCTGGTTTAAGTCATAATTTCTCAAAGGAGTCTATCTGCTTATCCAATCTCTTTTTAGCTCACAGGTTATCTAAGCCTGAGAGCTAATGTACCCGTCGGTTCTGTGTGTATGCATGTACGTACGTACGTATGTATGTACGTAACGCGATAACTCTTGATTGAAATGTCCGATTTACTTCAATTTTTTTTATGTTCATTCTGATAAGGCGTTCCACTGATTAGTTTTGACGGTTCATTGGTTAAGGATAATGGGAGAGAAGGGGGGCTGGTCCTCCCCTCCTTAATTTAGATAAATAGGTTTTTCATGCAGAATTATTCGATTTGCTCCAAATTATGTATACCGTTTTATTATGTTAAGGAGCTTCCCTGATTAAACTTGGAGGTTCATTAGTTAAGTATGAAAGGGGGAAAGGGGGGTTGATCCCCTCCTTAATTTAGATAGATGGGTTTTTGATGCAGAATTATTCGATTTGCTCCAAATTTGGCATACCGGTTTAGTATTTTAAGAGGTTGCCTTGATTAGATTGGGAGGTTTACGGGTTAAGGATAAAGGGGGAGAAGGGGGCTGCCCCCACCCCCCTTAATTTAGTTAAATGGGCTTTTCATGCAGAATTATTCGATTTGCTCCAAATTTGGTATACCGGTTTATTATGTCAAGGAGCTTCCCTGATTAAACTTGGAAGTTCAATGGTTAAGGATAAAGGGGGGAAAGGGCGGTAGACCCCCTCCTTAATTTAGATAAATGGGTTTTTCATGCAGAATTATTCGATTTACTCCAAATTTGGTATACCAGTTTATTATGTTAAGAAGTTGTCTTGATTAGATTTGAGGGTTTACGGGTTAAGGATAAAGGGGGAGAAGGGGGAGAAGGGGGGGTCTGGTCCCCCCCCCCCCTTAATTTAGATAAATGGGTTTTTCCTGCAGAATTATTCGATTTGTTCCAAATTTGCTATACCGGTTTATTATGTTAAGGAGCTTCCCTGATTAAACTTGCAGGTTCATTAGTTAAGTATAAAGGGGGTAAAGGGGGTTAGACCCCCTCCTTAATTTAGATAAATGGGTTTTTCATGCAGAATTATTCGATTTGCTCCAAATTTGGGATACCGGTTTATTATGTTAAGAAGCTGCCTTGATTAGATTTGGAGATTTATGGTTTAAGTATAAAGGGGAGGGGCTAGTCTCCCCCTAATTTAGATAAAAGGGTTTTTCATGCAGAATTATTCGATTTGCTTCAAATTTAATATGCCGATTTATTCCGATATGGCACTTCCTTCATTAGATTTGGAGGTTCATTGGTTAAGTAAACAAGGGCAAAAAGGGGGCAAGTCCTCTCCCCTTAATTTAGATAAATGGATTTTCATGGAGAATTATTCAAATTACTATCATTTTTTTTTCTATGTTCATTCTGATAAGGTGCTTTCCTGATTAGATTTGGAGGTTCATTAGTTAAGTATAAAAGGGTTAAAGGGGGTTAGACCCCACCCCCCCCCTTAATTTAGCGATATGTTTCTTTTTTTCATGCAGAATTATCTGATTTGCTTCAAATTTGATATACTGATTTATTATAGTTAAGGAGTTTCCCTGATTAGATTTGGAGGTTCATTGGTTAAGTATAAAAGGGGCAAACGGGGGATATTTCCCTTCATTTATTTTTTGAGGGACATTATTCTTTGAAATAAGAGTATAATATACAATTAGTGTGAATAACCTGTGAGCTCAATGCCATCAGTTTAACTGGCACTTATCTTTTTATTGCTATTAATCGGTGTGTGTTATGAAGCATAGTGGTTTATGTATTCAGTTCTGTATAGTCCTAGTTTCAAACTTTACTGTTGAATTTAGTGTCATTTTGCCCCGAATTTTAATGTTTCTCTTATTTTAGCTCTGCCAAGCTGCCCCATACCTGGAGCCTCAGATAAATACTATTTATTAAATATAAAAAGTTCAAAGAGGAAGGTGAGTGAATTCTGGGGGGCGCGAGAGTGGACAAAGAGGGGGGGGGGGGTAATTTTCAAACTTTTACCAAACGTCTCATTGACATATCATCGGAAAGTCCTTTGACCACTCTTTCATATTATGAATCTTTCTCCTCCTGGAGTTGAATTCTGGAAGTGGGGGGGGGGGGAGGAGCGATGCGGGGGTGATTTTTTTTTTAATTGTAGAGATTTCTACAATAAATATCATTAAATGAAGTTTTTTTAATGGAGCTCTCCGATAAATGTTATTTATTAAATATATTTGGGATAAAAGAGTTAACCCACGTGGGAGGGGTAAATTTCAAACTTCTTTTGGACCAGTCATTTGATATATCATCGGAAAGTTTTCGGTTATCATCGGAAAGTTACTCTTTCATATTATGAACCTTTCTTCTTCCCTCCCTAGTTTAGCGCCCCGAGTGAGGCAATTTTCGAACTTTTTTGAAATCGTAGCTTTTTTAAACATTTTAGATCGGATTTTTTTACGGAGCCCTCCGATAAATAATTTTAATATATGAAAATTTCAAAGAGAAGGATGGGCAGTGTATATTTCGGGGGACACGGTAATTGGAATCCTGGGAGTTGGGACTCTTTTCTATCTTTTGCTGACACCCCTCATGTGATATATTATTGGAAAGCTATGTCACTACCATTTCATTTTATATATCGACCGCGCCCCTCCCCTTACTTTGCCCCCGCGCGGGGGCACTTTTCTAAATTTAGCCGTCACCTCTCATGTGACATATCGTTGGAAAGTCCTGTGACCACTTATTCATATTATGCACTTTCCTTACCCCTCCCCCCTACTTTGCTCCCCGCGGGGGTTCGTGTAATGTATTCCAGTCCAAGACTTTCTAAAAATGGGGAAATTAAAGTCCAATCTCAAATGTCGTAGAAAAATCAATAAAAAATATTGATCCCTTTTACCATCCTTTGTTCATGTTTTTGCCACTATGGGGTGCTTTCGATTCATATTTCTTTGGCTTTTTGGTGCTAATTGCCGAAAGATTCTAATTTTTGATATTTCAACTCCCTTTACCGCTTTATAGCTACTCGCGTTTTTTCAACTTTTTTCAACCACGGGGCACCCTCATAAGACTTTTCCAGTCTTGTGGCTCCATTATAGCCTCCTTTGGTTTGTTGTTTTTTTATTCCATCTGTTTTCAGTTACCCTATATTTAATAAAATCTGCCTTATATATATGTAAAAACAATGATTTCAATATTCGATTCTAGAACATCTCTTTTGTAGATTCTCGAAAGTAATCGATGACTGTATCGATAGTGTATTTTACGATAACGATTTTTTTCGATTGGTAAATTTTCGAGAATCGCCCATCACTAAGCCCTATCACTACTATGAAATTGTCGGCCAGAATAATAGCTAAGTTTTCCAACAACTATTTTTATCTTTTCTCGTTATAATCGATTGTAGATTCTATGAATTAATCGATGGCTGTATCGATTGTTATTTTTTACGATGACGATTTTTCTCGATTGTCGAATTCTCGAGGATCGCCCATCACTAAAACAGAACTCTTTGATTCTGAAAATAGAGGAATGCAAAAGAATCTTAAAGAAGTGGTTTCCATTGAAGAAAAGATGCCGGAATCAGAAACAGAAACTCACGAGGAATTATCTATTGATTTAGAGTAAAACAAATCAAGTTTTTTACTGTTGTAAATTTACTTTCAGTTTGTTCTCTTTTTGTAAAGAATCGAATTTCAAAACGTTCATTCAGATAAATTGATATATGCGCATAAGTTTAATTTTTTGAGTTATATTTAGTTGAAATGTAATTAATGCATCCGATTCGAAAAAGTATACTGTTCTACTCAAAAAGTTTTTTTTACTCTTTTATTTCAAGCAGTATTGTTAACATTAAGGGAAAACAGTTTCAACAACAATTTTGAAATATAGTAGTGATTATATTTTCTTCATATAATATTTTATTTTTCATATTTATAAGAGTTCCAAAATAAAACAATGTGACATCTTGATAAAAGTATAATTAAATAAATGAAGACGGTCTGATGTCGATGTGTGTTTTTGTTGGTGGATATCTATGTCTACATGACGATACAAAATTTTGAATGCAAAGTTTTTGCACATTATTCTTGTGACAGTGTTCTATCACATATCCTTATTTCTTCAAAATTAATTTAATTTATTTATTTTGGTTTTTGAAGCATGTCGTTTTTTTCTCTTCGTTATGTAAAAATTTATTATTTAACTCGACACTTAAAATCCATTTCGAATCTTATCTGTTCGTTTTTTTTCTTTCTTTCATTTATCTCGAATGTAATGCAGTAATTTTCACTTCAGAATTTATTATAGTTGCTCAATAACATTTGCGGCCGTTAAGATAAAATAAAATAAAAACAGAAGAGTTAAAACTACCTGCTTTTGATTTCAAGGCATGTTATTTTGTTTTTTTTCTTTTGCTTCGCCAGCGATAGATATAATTATTTCTCATTCTTTACTTAAGTAAGTGACCGTTGAAATAATATATCTAAAATGTAAAATGAATGTTTATTGAGGCTGTCTTTTAAATCACTTTTCAAGTACGTTAATTTATTTGTCAGTTGTGTTAAAGCATATCTTTCTCAGTATTTCGCAATTTTAGATAGCAATCATCGAACATAATTATTTGTTTTGATAGTTTATGGCCGGCTTAGTGGCGTCTGTAATATATACATATGTAGAACCGTTTTCTGGCAACCATTCTGCATCACGCGATTTTATTGTTTTTTTCTTTTTGTTGTTGTTGTTGGGATGCTAGATTCTGGGCTAATCATTTTGGCATGTAGTTATGACCCTTTGTCTCCATTTCGTACACTTTTCTAATGGTATAATTTTGGCAATGTTGTAGCGCGAAGTCTTATATGTTTCTTATGAAATCACGCTCTTCGAACTTCTACTCTCATCATGTAAGCACGTAAAAAGACCTTGTGGTCTGAGGGTACGCTCAGGCGTACCCCTTACTTGTGGATTTCCTCTCTCTCCCGTTTAATATTTAGAAGTATATTACCTTTTATTATTGTGTTAAAAATGTTAATAAATTTTCATTAGTTCCTGTATTGCTTGGTTGGAGTTTTTTTACATTTAGCTGAACCCGAACACTGAACTTCTTCATAATTCTATAATTTTATGTACACATATATATTTTAAAGTGTTTAAAACACGAATAAATTTTACTGCGCACGAATCTTAAAATAATTGCATTCACCCCACTAAAAGTATTAACGAAAATATGAAAACTACATTAAAGACCGCTCTTAATCTTATAGTTAATAATAATTAGTTTATCTTTGACAACAGAATCCAAAAAACAAAACAATGTGGCTCCAATGGGGGACCCTTTATCTCCTTTTCGTACACTTTTCTAATGCTATAATTTTGGCGATGTTGTAGCGCCAAGTCTTATATGTTTCTTATGAAATCACGCTCTTCGAACTTCTGCTCTCATCATGTAAGCACGTAAAAAGACCTTGTGGGACCAATCCTATATCGGGAATATTAGCTGAATTCATATTACGACCTCTTGAATAGGATAATCCAAATTGGATTATAAATCCCATACATGGATCAGATACGTGGGTGATATTTTCATCATATGCAACATACCTTGCTCAATAACGTCTTAAACCAGATTAATAGCCTTGATTCTAAAATTAAATTTATATTGGAAACAGATCAGAATTGTGCGCTACCTTATTTAGATGTAGTATTAATCAAAACGCACCAGGAAATAGAACGCACTGTTTAGAAAAAATCCACAGTCAGTCAATCTATTATCCCTCATAATGCTCAAGCACCGGTTTCGTACAAAGTTTCTGCATTTAGACATTCTATTTAAAGAGCTTTCACAGTCTGTACCCCCAAAGAGTTAAATAACGAAATAAATAAATTAAATGATATTGCAAGAAATAATAGATACAAAGAAAACATCATAGAAAGATTAATTATGAAGTTGAAGAATAAGAAGAAAGGAAACTTGAATCTACAAAACTTCCAAGCTATACGCTTTGCAATATTTTCCTGGGTTCTTCGAAAGATTGACATATAAACTCAATACATTCAATTTCTCCCTTTTTGCAAAACCTTCCGTAAAATTAAAAATATATAGTATGTAAGAAAACTTATCCAATTAAACAAAACCAATTATCAGGAGTATAGGAAATACCTTTCACTAAAAAATATGGAACAATGCTATTTTATACAGGCATGACAAGTAGAAACTTAAAACTAGAATCAAAGAACATACAGCAGGCATCAAATACAACTACAGATTTGGCCAGATTATGTAGCAAAGAACCTTTATAGATTGATTTTTTAAATATTCGAGTAATTTATCCATCAAGATATTTTTTACTTTCCATTATGGGGGAGTCAATAGAGATATTTTTACGCAATGAGAATATTTTCAATGATTCAGCCTCCCTTGAGGTACCTAAAATTTGAAAAGAGATGTTATGCAGGTTTAAAAACAATAATAGAATTTAATTCATGCTCTAAAATATCCATTTTTATTTTATTTTATGTTTGCACTAGTGTTTCATTATACATGTTGTCTCGTGATATTATTTATCAATTTCGGCACAGATGTCATATACGCCC